>JAADXO010000395.1:0-18166 GCA_023337825.1 Globisporangium apiculatum | reverse complement strand
TGCATTCCAATATACTCTCATCACCACAGCTAAAATCAGCTGTACTAGTACTAGTATGTACCAACAACAGCAGCCATGCGCTTACACAGCAACAACAATATCAACAACAACGTGGGCTGCTACAACAAGAGCAAGAGCATTGTCGTCGCTGGACGTGTGCATCTGTCGTGCAGTGGTTGCTACTTTTGCACACACAGCGCGGTGCTCTACAAGTTGTTCTAGACAACGTGGAACGCATCAACGTACCTAGGCGAACAACAACACTCGCGATCTCAGTCGCGAAACGCGGTGATTGTTTGTGTTGTGTCAATCGACGAACCTATTGCCATCATTGCATTCCGCCAGTCGCTCGCTCACTCGCGTCTCAAGGGTCGCCGCAACCACAGCGTCATAGCTCGGATCGCACTGCCACCACGTCTAGTCAACGCAAGTGACTGCTGCAGCTCCTCCATGCGCACTCGCGATGCGGGAGCACGAGCAGTTCGGACGTGCACCAAATCTGCGACCGCGCACTGCTGGTGCAGCGCATAGCCGCCAGACAGGTACAAATACAACAGACTCCCCAACACCAACGACAAACGCTCACCACGTGATCCATGAGCTCGCACACCGCGCGAACGAGAGCAACCAAGACGCTGCGCTCCAGGTACACGCCGCTCAATGACGACGAGATGTTCCGGCTGTGATGGTCAAACACACGAGACTGTGGCGCCTCACATGCTGGTTGGTGAATATATGCGCGTGCGTATACTTGCATGTGTATGAGCGAGTAGCTGAGCGAGCGACTGCGCATGCCAAGACCAGGATCTGCTGCATCTGTACGCATGCACCAGCAGCAGCAACAGCAGTCTGCAGATGTACGTGCGCACATCCACGAACACGTCGCTCTGCCTCCTGGCACTGCTAGACCCGTCTCGTCACTGACGTCTTGGACAACCAACAAATGTACTTGATCAGCAGCCACCACGACAGTCTGAAGCGAGTGCGACAGCAGCTGGTCACAGCGCGTTCGTACCAACAAAGCCAGCGATGCGGCCCAAGTCGGCTGGATCAGGTAGCCGCCACGCGAGCACGAGTCAGCAGCGCATGCACCGCATCCAGGCCGCGACGAACAGCAGTAACCAGCAGACTGCAGCAGCAGCAACTGTGAGCTCAAACAAACAACCGGTCGAGTCAAACGCAGACGCCCGACCCAGCAGTGCAAGAGCTATACCGAACCGGCCAGGAGGAGTAGTGGCACAATCGACAGTGCTGCCTGCTGCATCGAGCAAGCAAGATGATGTACGGAGCTCGGCAGTGACACTGTCGATCCCGCCACACACAGCGTCGCGTAGTGCGCTGGTCGTCAAGATGCCAGTGGCGCTGCTGCGTCCAGGGTCACGACTCGGGAAGCGACCGATGTCAGCAGCGCCAGTCTCGCTCATCAAAGCCAGTCGCGAGCTCGATCGCGATGCCACGAGTCGAGCAAACAGTCCAGTGCAGCAGCAACAACAGCGACTGCGTGTGCCGCATCAACCGTCGACCACGAGCGCCACGTCGATCACTGGCACGAAGCGACCACTGTCCGCGACCGCAGCAGTCCGACAGCGTACTACTGTTAGTAGTCCCGACGACGACAGTGTTGCGCGCTCGCAGTCGATTGTCGCAGGCGCTCCAGATGCCGCGCGTCCTACACAGCCGCAGCACCGAGGCGACACAGGTGAGCAACCTAGCGGTTGTGTTGGCTCGCGTCACTTAGCAGTCAACTGCCCTGTATGTCGTGACATTCACGCTGAGCACCTACTTGCATTGCGCTGCATCGAACCGACACTGCTTGTACCGACTCGTGCTTCAGGTCCGTCGCAGCTCGAACCAATCAGCACCCTAGTGATGGCGTCGTACCACCGCGACGCGTTCATCTACGCCGTGCCTGTGCACTGCCTCGAACCGAGCCGTCGGTACAATCCGTACGATGTCGTCACGCTCACGCATGTACGACCACCGCAATGCTATGTGATGTCTTCGCTTGCTTGTATGTGGTGGGTGAGGGTGTGTGCTGACGACTTCTGACACTTGCGCTTGCGTGTTACCTCGCAAGGACGAGCTCTTTAGTGACACCGTGAAGAACACGAGCGCGATGCACGATTCGCCGCGCAGCACTGCCAAGTGCGACTACTACACGGTCAGTGGCGCGGGCCTAACGTTCCACGTGAAAGCCGACGGCTTCTGCGCGTCATTCGTCCCGACAGCCGAGTGGGAGCGCCAGCGACGTCAGTTTGACTGCATCGCGCGTCTGCCGACGTTCCAGCTGTACGTACGCTGTGTGGCTAGCGCGCTCTGTGTGGATGTTTCGTATCAACTCTCCCAACTCACACTGTTAGCGGATGATCGCGTCTCACACATGGGACGCCCTTCACAGCTTTCGCTACCGCAAGGTCTTCATCAGCTGGAAGCGCTGGGTCCGACGCGCAAAGATCGACGCTGCACGTGTGCATTTGCTCGCTGCGCTCTACTTCTCGACTCCAGCGCTCGTCGATGGCATGCAGCACGTCCGGCGCGAGCTCGAGTCGCTCGCGATGTTGCAGCTCGTGTGTGACTGGGATGGCGCGACGCTCACGCTCGGCGCGTTCGTGGCCAAGAATGCAGCGTTTGTGCAGCAGCGCGTCGCGGATATCAGCGCCGTGAACACGCGCATCCAGGCTGTTCTACTGCATGTGTGCCACAGCAGCCTGACGAGCACAGACGCTGCAAACAGCGGCGTCCCAGACCACGCAATCGCCGCCTCGACGCGCACGAGCAGCAATGTTCGGCCCTTTGACAGCTCCGTTGAGCGCGCGCTCGCACTCGCAACGGCCGACGATCAGCTCATGCTGCACGAGTACCACGTGCAAACGACAGCCGCGTCAGCAGCAGCAACAACGATGACTGCACCGCTGCTGTCGCTGTCCAAGGCAGCGCACTTGCGCATGACGGCCAAGCAGTACATGACGCGCACGGCGCAGTGGCAGCAGCAGCAGCCGCACGACCGACGCGACGCGATCCGTTGGACGCTAGCAGCGATCCAGCGCCGCACGTGCGCGCAGCTCACGAGGTTCATCACGCTCGTCGCGTTCATGCAGCTCGATGTGTACGTTGCGATCGTGCGGCGGAGCGTCGAAGCAATGTACAACCACTTGCTCCGCGGCGCGAACGCAGCGCACATTCGTCGCGTCACAGCGCACGACGACCTCGTGTTTGCCTTCCACCAAACGTTCGATGCGACTCGCTGTACGAGCGCTACGGACGCCGATGCTGGAGGTGCCGAGGCGATCGTGACCACGTCGCCCAGCAGCAAGACAACAGCAGCAGTAGCATCATCACCACCACCAATAGCGCGTCCTATGATCACAGGCAGCAGCGACTCGCGGCGTCCGCTGATACTCGCAAGGCAGCAGGTGAAGCGCTTTGTGCGGCTCGCACTTGGCGACAAGCTCCACGCTGTAGTGACTGACGCGAGCGTCAAGGACGACGACGCGCTGTCGGCAGCTGTTTGGATGGAGAGCATGTTCGAGGCGCTCGTCTTCCAAGTGCTTGCAGCTAACAACAGCAGTAGTAGTAGCAACAGCGACGGAAGCAGTGGAGACCGCAGCGACACGTTCACGCTCGACGAGTTGCTCCGCTGCGTCGAAGTCGACGTCTCGCAGCGTCTCGTGCTGCGCGAGTTCGATTCCGATGCGCACAGCATCTTCGTACAGCATCCGACTAGTGCTGTCACTGCGCCTGCCAGCAGTAGTTGCAATTCGACTGACGTTGCGCCATCGCTAGACGCTGTGGCGGACAGTAACGCAGCGCCAGGCAGCACGGACACAGCAGGGGCGCTCTGCAGCATCGCGTTGCTTATGCCCGTGCCGCTCTTTACCGTGGCGCTCGAGCTCGCACATGCCGACAGTGTTGCTATGACAAGCGACACGATCGCTGAGCAGCCGCCAATGAGCGACATCGCAGCTACGATCCAGAATGTTCTAAGTGGCCTCGTCACGCACTTTGCGAGCATCCCATCGCTGACGGCGCACCCCGAGCTCGCTGCGGTCCTTACGTTCGCCCGCGACACACGCTCGTGCACGCTCGAGACGACCGATATCGTATGTACCGACACGATTGGATCGAGTCAAGCAAAACAGCAACATCAGCAGCGCACCAGCGGCTATAGCAGTCGCAGCGATGCTGATAACGATGTTGAGGGTGACGGAGATGAACATCGGCGCCTGAGCATTGCAGACCGGGTTGAAGCGCGTCTTAGTGACGACAGCCAGTACAGTCTCCTACTCGAGCTCATTGACGACCTGCTCGCGAGCGCAGCCGACGCGGTCGCGCTGTTCAAACGCTGCTACGCGCCAGTCATGACGCAACACGCACGGAGCGAGCAACTCGACGTTGATGCGATCGCGACGCAGTTCCGACGCAACGAGTACTCGCTCGCAGCGATGACAGCAGCTGTCCAGGATCTCAACGCCCAGGTACGACGTGACCAGCAGTCCTAACATGAACACTATTGTGGCATGTCATGGTAGATCAGCACACAGACTCTGTGGAGTCACACGCTTGCAATCTGCACGACTGACCGACTACGCATGTACACACACACACGCTAGGTGCGGGACATTGAACGGCTCGCACCAACGTGCGCGGTCGAGTTCCTCCACGTCGAGCTGCAAACGCTGCAACTTGCGCTGCTGCCGTCGCCACGCCAGTGTCTCGCGACGCTCCGCACAATGTTCCCAGCGCTCGTGCACGAGCAGTGCGAGCGCTTCCTCGCGTCCACGCGCGCGGCGTGCAAGCGCATCCAGAAACCAGTCGTCCCTGCGCTCGAGGCGTTCGCGACGTACTTGCTCAATCTCAAGGTGTGTGGTGTGTGATAGCAGTGTGGATAACCGACAGAATGGCTCGTTCGCTGTACAAATCATGACGACATTGTTGTTGTTACTGCTGTCGGGTAATGGCGCTGACTGACGTGAACCGACGGCGTCATGTCCTACTGCGAACAAGAGCGTGTCGGACGAAGCGAACGAGATGGAGCGCAACCTTGCAGCGATCACAAACGTCATCCGTACGCTTGACGCGCTCGCGTTTGCTGTGCCGCTACCGACCGCTGAGCTGTTCAATATGTGCGAACCCGAGTACCTCGCGCTGCGGATGCAGCTTGCTGACGCTACAGGGCGACGCGAAGCCGACATTGTCGAGTACTCAGCGCTCATGCAGGACGCAATCAAACTCGTGCGTGCTTTGAACAGACGAGAGAGAGGGTGACTGAACACGTGTATGAAGTCGATGCGCTCACACGGCGTCGTTCGACGTCCTATGCTTGCTGCTGTAGGCCGAGAGCAACATCGATCGGCTCACGACAAACGCGAGTGCGCCGGCTGTGAGCGACGCTGCGAGTGAGCGCCACGCGGCACAGCGCCAGGCGCTTGCGCTCGAAGCCGACGCGCAGGCACTCACAGTGCAAGCGAGTAAACTCGTACATGTCCAGACTGTGCTCGCCGCGTCGTCAAGCAACACGCTGCCAGCACTGAACACGTTAAGCGCGCTGCACGCCGCTGCACACACTGTCAGGCGCACGCGCGAGCTCTGGGACGCAGTGTGTACAGCCGAAGACTACGTCGCGTCACGTGCACAGACGACACTGCGCGACATCGACGTCAACGAACTGCGCGCAGTAGTCGAGCAGATTGTTGCAATAGCCGCAACGCTTCAGCGTGACAGATCTGTGCACCTCCCGGCGCTCAAGCGACTCGACGCTGTCGTACGCACGCTCAAAGGACTCGCACCAGTGCTCCGCAACTTGTGCAACGACCATCTCGAGGCGCGTCACTGGACGAAGCTCGAACACAAGCTCGCGTGTTCGTTCACGCTGCAAGGTCCGACCGAGTCGCATGACGACAACGACAACGTTAGCAGCGCCAGGACGTCGGTGATAGCAACAAAGCCGCTTGTGCCAAACGATGATCCGTCAAGCCGACAGTCAGTGACGACGATGCGCGTCGTCCAGCACCTCGACCTGCCGCTGCAACACTTGCTCGACATCGACGCCGTAGCTCACGCGACACTGATCCACGACGTGTCGGCGGAAGCAACCGCTGAAGCGGCAGTCGTCGATGCGTTCGAGACCGTCGCGCATATATGGACGACCAAAGAGGTGCCGATTGTACCAAGAAAGGACCGCGACGGCCGCGAAGCGCACTGTCTCGACGACAGCAGCGACGAGCTGCTCGCATTGCTCGACGAGTCCGAAGTGCTGCTACGCGTCATGGACGGCTCGTCGTACGCGCGGACGATCGAGACTAGGCTCGCACGGCTACTGCGCGACCTCGCACACACTAAAGACGCGGTCGAGCTGCTGCAGACTGCGCAGCAGCAGTGGATGAATGTGCAACGTCTGGTGTCGCCCGACTTTCTCCGCTCGTTTCCAGACCAAGCCAAGGCGCTGCAGCAGCACGACGCGGCGTGGCGCGCACTCATGGAGGCGCTTGCGAAGCGTCCGCTGTGCGTACCGTTTGGCGTCAGCGCCGACAATCGCCACGCGCTTCAGAGCACCATCGACGGCTTGGAGAGCGTAACGAAGAGTCTTGCCGATTGCTTGGAAGTACGTACAATGCCTGCTTGTGCGGATGGTTGTATGAGACGCCGTGGAGCGTTAGAGGATCAATCGACGCGGCGCTCAGTCGTCTGGTTGCGTCGCTACTGTGTTGTTTGTATGGCTATGAACGACGCACACACACACACCGCAGAGCAAGCGGCAGATCTTCCCAGCGTTCTACCGACTGTCCAACTACGAGCTCTCGGTGCTTCTTGCGCGTGCACGCGACGTCACAGCGATTCAGTCGTTCGTGTACATGTGCTTTGAGAACGTTAAACGCATTGTGTTTGGCACGCGCGACGCGTTCCAGGACATCGAGAGCGTACGTAATGCTGTGTGACGTCAGTACTACTTGCGTCTCTAGAGCGTCTCAAGAGCGTCGTGTTAACGAAACGCTCTGATTTGCGCTGACACCATGTGCTACTGCTGATACTGACGCGACTCGACACCAGGTCGAGTCGCGCGCGTTCCCATGCGCCGAGGTTGTGCCAATGGGGAAGAACCTCAAAGCGCGCGGTCCACCCGAGCAGTGGCTCGCAGCGATCGACAAGCGGCTCGCCGAGCAGCTACGCCGCACGACCAAGGACGTTGTGAGTATGCTCACGGACTTGTCGATGTCGAGTCGCGCGTCCGTCGTTGTCGTCGTCAGTGCTGACGAACAGCGTCGGACCGACGCACTGCCGATTCAGGTACGTACGTTGGATGATAGATGGCAGTGTTGTCCAAGCTTCTCCATATGTCCAGCACTGTTGGTCGCACTTGGCCGAATGCACGAGCTAGTACTATCCGACTCACGTGTTTGACTCGCTCACTCGGTGTTGCCTTGCAATCGCAGAGCGTGCTCCTTGCAGATCGCATCCGCCGCTGCGAGCTGATCGAGCGCAAGCTCGGCGGTGTCGAGAGCGCGACGCACTGTGAGCTGCGCCACGAGCTCGCGCAGTACCATGCGTCGGTGCTGCAATGGCTCTTTGAGCGTTCTTCTATCGGTACTTGCACCAGCACTAGTACCAGTACTAGCAATAAGTACCACGTGATGTCGCCACGCGACATTGTGCTACGCGCTGGGCTGATCCTACAAGACCTGCAGTTCCGCGACGCCGTCGCGAGCCACTTTGACAGCAAGTGCGAAGCAACAGCAACAACGACGTCCTTCAAGCCCAATCTTGTTGGAACTGGCAGTCGTCATCGACGTCAGGGATTTGGGATCTGCTGGGACCTGCAGCTCCAGTACAGCTTGGATGACGACAGCGCGAGCGCCGTCGCGTCCGAGTGCTTTGTCGCGCTGAACGGTCTGAGGGTGCCGTACGGGTTCCACTACGCGAATCCGTTGGCCGACAGTGTCGTCACGCCAACGACTGCGCGCAGTCTGTTTTGCCTCGGTGCGTGTCTCCGGAGCGCACAGGGCGTCGCTGTCACTGGTCCAGCGCAGAGCGGCAAGCGCCACCTTGCGCTCCAACTGAGTCGCGTGCTCGGCCGGCCGCTGTTTAGTGCAACGACGAGCGCGCCGCTGCAGCTCGCGCACGCGCTCATGCAACTCCGGGGTGCGTTGCACGCTGGAGGCACGTTCTGCTTGCACGTTGCGCCGGACGTGACAGCGCATGCAGTCGCGATTATCCGCGTCGTCGCTGCGGCGTTCGAGACGATCGAGGTGCGGATTGGCTGACTGTTTGTATAGTACCGACTCACAGGTTGATACCAATGCGACTGATCGACTCGCTCGGACTGTCTGCGGCGTATATAGCACTGCGTGCTCACAAAGGTCTCGGTCAGCGGCCTCGAGCGCGCGCCGATCGCGTTCGTACCAGGCACAGCGCTGCTGCTGTCGCTATCAAACATCATCACGGCTGGTGCATCGTCATTGATGCCCTGTGACGCCCACGACGTTCGGGCTGCAACAGCGCACTTGAGCCAGCTTCAAGTGCTCGTGTGCGACTGGCAGTATGTGCTTGAAGCGATGCTCTGCAGTCGCGGCTTTGACGCGCCTCGGCACACAGCACGCAAGTTGCTCACGCTGTACCACCACACGTGCGTCTGCGGCGATGGACTGAGCGAGTACCAACGCAGTTCGTTGTCGCTGAGCGCGATCAAGGCGATCGTGCGTCGCGTCGCGAACGACGTCGACCGAAACACTGAGCCGTTTGAGCGCGCGCGGCTGCAGCTGTTCCAGTTGCGCGAAGCCGTCGTGGAGCACTTTGCGACGTACGCCCCTGCGCCACTGCAAGTGCCGGGACTCGACAAAAATACCACGAGTATCAGCATTGGTATCAAAGTCGGTACCAACGCAGACGCACTCTCGCAACTGCTCGACGACGTGTTTGAGAACGCGAACGACAGCGACGAGTGGTTTGTCAAGCAGTGGCGACACGCAACGACCGAGTCAAAACTGGCTGCAAGCGACAGTCCCGACGCGCTGCTGCCGTTCATCACCGCAGCTGCCGAGTCGCTTTACCTCGTGCCGCGGCGTGCGTTGCTGCGTCAAGTGGTAGCGCTCGTGCAGGGTCTTGTCGCAGCGACGGGTGTCGTCCTCGTAGGTGCAAACGGCACGGGCAAGACGACCGCGTACGAGGTCGCGGCCGTTGCGCTCGAGCTTTACAAGCGACAGACTGAAGCACTTGGCGATCCACTGGCTGTTCGTAGCAGCGCTAAAGTACCAAAACCATCGATGGCGACACTGCCATCGGCGAACACGGACAGACAGCGGTCACTGAAGACAGCAGCGTTGTCTCCACCCGCAACACTGTCGACGTCGCCACGCAGTATGCAGCGCTTCGACGAGTCCATTGCGCCTGCAGCCGGCACAAGTCGCGACATCAACATCAGTAGCAGCGGCAACAGATCACCAGAGAGTGCGAGCTGCTGCGAGCGCTTTGTGAGCGTCCACGTCGTGCTGCCGCACGCGCTGTCGCTCACGCAGCTGTTTGGGAGCACCGCGACGGACGGCAAGGGCCGCACCAAGTCGGTCCTCGGACGCCTCATTCGACTCGCACAGGAGCAGTTTGTGCCGGTGCAACCGACCGAGCTGTCGTCACCAAGGTCGGTACCAGTGACGCTGGATCGCAGCACTCACCAGTGCGACACACTTGCGACCGAGGACCTCGCGCCGCTGCTGTTGACATCACAGCGTCTCGTTTGGGTCGTGCTCGACGGCGCATTAGAGAGCGCGTGGCTCGAATACCTGAGCTGCGCGCTCGCACGCACGTGCGACTTTGCACTGCAGCTCGACAGCGCGGCTGTCGCGTCGGACGATGCGCCAACCGACTGTACCGTGCTGTTTGAGGACGGCGAGCGCCTGACGGTACCGCCGAATCTGCGCTTTGTTTTTGAGACACGCGCGCTGCACGACTGCGCGCCGACCATCCTCCAGCGCAACGCGATCGTGGGCTTTGACACGCTCGACAGCGTGAACGACCGTCGTCGTGATACTGATACCAAAACCACTGGTACCAGTAAGTGTAGTAAAACCGATACGATCACGACAGCAGCAACACACAATGCGCGACGCGAGTTGATGCACTGGGCGTACTTGCGCCGCTTTGTGCGTACGCAACGAGCAGTGTGGTTGAGCGGTGTGGACGCGTCCCAGCCGCACCAAAAGGTCAGCGACTTGGCGCAGCTCACGTACGACATAGTCGAGTCCCGACTGCTCGACTCGGACCTTCTCGACGATATCTTTGATGTGATCCAACAGCACGGATGCGTCGTGCGTCTGAGCTACCTGCAGCGCGTGGCGAGTCTCGTCGCACTCCTACAGACACTGTTGAGCTCTGTCGCCGAGGCTACGAGCGACGATCTGGCCACAGCAGCTGCGACTGCTACGACGCCAGATGCTGATACTAAAATAGCAAACGGCAGTATCAACGTAATGTCCAAGAGCAGTGACAGCGGCGCTGCTGCTGCTGATGCTAGGATGCTAAACCGTCCCGTGTCGGTGCAGCAGCGCTTGACAGTCCGTGTCGACATGGCGTGTCTGTCTGCCGTCCTGTGGGGCTTTGCCGCCGGCGCGAACGCGAGCGCAACTCTCCAGCTGCTCGTCCACGACCAGGTCACGCGCCACTTTGACCGCATCACCAACACGTGGACAGCGATGGGAGACAGCAGCAGCAGCGACGATTCAACTCTGTTTGGAACGCTCATTGACATCCAGGGCATGCGCTTCGTAAACGCTGAGCGCTGCATTGGCAGTGCTGCGTCGCTTTCGCTTGGTCGCGAAGCGAACCCGACGGCTGGAGCATTGGTATCAGTATCGGTATCAAACCGTGTCGCACGACCACCGCAGCTCGGCCCCGGGACGTTTGCGACCTCGAGTCTGTTTGTACCGACGCCCATGAGCGTCGTCGTACACGCCGTGATGCACGACGCTGTGCGATCGGGTCGTGGTGTCGTACTCATTGGCGACGACACGGCACGTCGCACGACGCTACTGCGCAATTTTCTCAACCAAGTCGCAGTCGTCGCAGCGATCAAGCACAGCGAGAGTCGCGGCGCAAGCGAAGATGCCGCTGGACAAAGGGTTGACTCTGTTGCCGCTGGCAGTCGAGAAACTCAGCCGAGTGATGTGTCAGCAGCGCAAGCGAGTGCGCCGACACCGTCGGTCGAGCGCATTCGGTTCCATCAGGTCTCGCTCGTGACGGCGCTTGCCGCCAAGTTCAAGCGTCTGCATCACAACAGCAGAGCGCCTGACATTTCCATTAGTACTGCTGCTGCTGCAACGGCTCAGGCTCGTACAAGACATGACGCTGACTGCGACCGCGTCGACACAAAACACACATCCACTAGTAATCATCGTGAGGCGTCAACTTCGTCGTCATCGCAACCAGACGCGACCGAGTCGACGCCTGTCAGCGCTCACAAGTGGAAGCTCGATCCCGGTTTTCCGAAGTCGAGCAGTAGCGCAGCTTCCATGTTCGACGCAGGCGATGTCGTACCGTTCTTCGTGACGATGAACCGCTTCACGATCGGCGTCGACGCGCTTGCGCAGTGCATGGAGCGCATGCTCCAACGAGAGCGCACGGGTGTGTGGGAGCCGCCGCCCGGTAAAGTCGCGCTATTGATCCTCGACGACCTGCACTTGTCAGCGCCACAACCACTACGAACCACGACTCGCCAAGCCAGCGACAGCCACGCAAAGTGCTACGAGTACTTGCGATCGGCGTACGAGCACGCGACTGTCGGCGCTGGCGATATTGGCACTCCAATCCGGATCGACCACCTCCTCTTCATCGCGTCCGTCGCGTGTCGTGCTAGCAGCGGCAGCAATGACGCCAGTAGTATCGATGCGGCACTGTCGTCGACGCTCGTGCGGCAGTTCGTTCCAGTCGTCGCGCCGCCGTGTCAAGCAGCCGAGCTGCAGCACATCTTCGCAACACTCAGTCTCGCGCACTGGACTGGACAGCAGCGCTCGCCGAGCGACCGATTACCACATGTCGTGCGCCATGCGCTGCCGCTCATCGCCGCTGCGACAACAGTGTTGTGGCAGACGCTGCGTGTGGGTCCATATACCGTGCCACAGACGTCAGGCAGCAACACAGCCAACGTTGACGCGCCAAACCGATCGCCAGGTCTGCTACTGCACGGCGTCTTAAGTCTCCACGACCTTGCACGCGTTTACGAAGGCATCTGCAGCGTCGCGCCGTCGTACGTCCTTGATGTCAGCACGCTCTTGCGGCTCTGGACGCACGAGTGTCTCTGTACGTTTGCGAGTCCGTTTGAGACGACGTGCGCGCCGTTTTCTTCGTCCGCCACACACACGACGTGGCAGCTGCGGCGTGTCATGGACGCGATGGACCATCGCTCAGAGCTGCCGCTATTGTCTACCGCCACTACTGTACATGCGAGTAGCGCTGGGCTGCCGCGTGAGCACTCAAGTGCTGGAGCGCTCGTTCACACGAACCAGGTCGGTGCAGAACGCAACGCGATCAACCTCATCGCGTACCTCGCAGCAGCGCTCGCAGACACCAAGGCCGTCGCGGCAACACAGGCGCCAGACGAACGCTCGAGTCTCTGGGCCTTTGTGCCAAGCAATCTGTACTACGAGCACTGCGCATCGGTGCCGAGTGCAGTGAATGCACCAGCAACGCCACATGGCGATAGCACTAGCGACAACAACGTGCAGCACAGCAGCCAATCGCTACACCAGCAGCGCTGGAGCGCGAGCTTGCGCTTCATCCGACGCAAGAGCCTTCACGCAGTGAGCCGCAGCTCTTCATTGTCGTCAACACTCGCGACGCGGCAGCACTGGGTCTACGTAGAAGTCGTGGGTGAAGACGCGCTCGAGAGCGACGCGCTCGACGCCGTGCAGCACGTCTTTAGTGCGCTCCGAACGTACTCGACTGATGCTGCAGCACAAGCACGAGACACTGTCACAGGCACCATATTACTGACGAGGCAGCTGCCAGGCTGTGCACCGCGCATCTCGCTCCGTCTGGTACGTCGCTGTGGCTGTGTGTGTCTGTCAGTCTGTGTGTATGTGCTAGCACTTTTGATCTGACAAACTGGACTCGACGTCCCCGATGCAGGCGAGCACAGTTGCGCAAATTGACCGCGTACACGCGCGTCTTGGCTCGCGAGTCGTCCTGCTCGGGTCGCCTGGTAGTGCGCGGGACCTTCTGCTGCGCTACGTCTGCGCATCGCGCGGTGCACCGCAACACCAAACCGTCTCGACGCTCACCGCACACGCAACGAGTACCGGCAATGTTGACGCTGAACGCGTGGAGTCTGAGTGGCGTGATATGCTCCGTACAATCTACGAGCGTGTTGGTGTCGACTACAGCAACGTGACGCTCGTTGTCAAGCGTGCCGAGCAACTGCCATCGCGCGTGGTGGCGCAACTGCTGAGTCTGCTCGCAACCGGCGACGTCCCAGGCATGTTTACACTCACTGAGCAGATCGACTTGGCAACGCGCGTGCGTGACGAGCGACTCGTCGACCTCGAACACGCGTTTGCAGTCGACGCAGCGCAGCTCAAGCACGACGCAGCGCGACTCGCAATGCGCCAGGTGTGGTACCAGCAAGACTGTGACGACTACGTGCGACAGTGCGAAGTCGAGACCGAGAGCGTGACTGCGACGATCATGTCGGTCATGCGGCCGCTCGGGATCACGAGCGGCAAGTGGCAGCAGCTCGTCGACCGCGTGCGCAAGCGGTTGCGTGTTGTATTTTGCGTCGACACCGGCGCGCCACTTGTACAGCTGCAGCAGCGCGTACCGGAGCTACTGTCCATGTGCTGCATCGTTCCGTGTCCCAAGTTGCCGCCGCGCGACTTCGAGACCGTGCTATACGGTTGCTTCCACGCCGAGGTGCAGCGGCTCCTCCAGTCCGACCGTGTTGGCAGGCGCAAAGCGACAGCAACGCCAACGGCTCCGACACCGACACCAAGCAACATGCGCGAGTCGGACGCGTTCGTTGCGTTCATCAAGACTGTTGAGCTTGCGCTGCCACTAGTCGTGCAAGCAGCAGTCGCAATCCACTCGACAAGCGTCGCTGTACTCGATCGTAGTCACAGCAGTCGCGCTGACAGCGTCGGGACGTGGCACGTCGTAGGACTTGCTCGCCACTTTGGTCGGTTCCTGCTACACTTCTACGAACGCGAGCGTTTGCAGCTCACACGCGCCGAGTCGTTCCTCGACGCAGTCACCGTCATGGCCACTCAACTCGAGCAGCTCGGCACCGGCGACGCGATGCTGCGCGTTCGCGCGACAGAGTACGCTGAGCAGATCGCGGTATTGGAGAAACGCATCGCTGAGCAAACAGCCGACCGCGCGCGGAGCCACGACATGCTGCAGCGGTACCAACGCACAGCCGACGACCAAGTCGCCGAGACAATCGCCATGGAGTCGCAGGCGGGCGTCGAACTCGAAGCGCCACTTGCTAGTCTTGCCGACGCAAATGCAGCACTCGCACAGATCGAGAAGCGGCACATCGTTGAGATCAAGTCGTTCAGCAGCCCGCCATTGCTCGTGCACCGCGTACTTGACGCGGTCTGCATACTCTTTCGCGTCGAACCGACGTGGGAGAATGCGCGGCGCGTCCTGAGCGACGCGAACGTCGTACAGCACATGCTGACGTTTGACAAGGACAACGTACCGCCCGACGTCCTGACCAAGCTCGAGACGCAGTATATGCGCGACGACCGGTTCACGCGTGACGACGTCGCCAAGCAGAGCGTAGCAGCAAGCGCAATCGTTGTTTGGGTCCGCGCTGTGTACACATACGCCGTGACGCGGCGCGTCGTCCAGCCGACGCTCGATCGACTTGCGCAAGCGCAGACGCGACTCGCGCTGTTGCTGCGCGAGTTTGCAGGCAGCAAGCAGCGTGTCGCTGACGCCGACGCAGCCCTCACACAGTCGCAGACAGGGCTTGACGCTGCGCGTGCGTCAGAGCGGCAGACTGTCGGCGCGATCGCAGTGCGTACAGCACAGCTCGAGCGCGGTCAGCGTGTGCTCAATGCGCTTGCAGGCGACTGTGCGCATATGACTCGAGCTGTTGACAACAGCACACGCACTCGGCGGCTCGGGTTGCTGCACTGGAACGCGCTGTTTGCCGCCGCGTTTGCAGCGTACAGCGGCCGTGTCAGTGCGCGCGATCGCATTGCACTGGCTCGTGCATGGCGACAGACGTACTTGCAACTCGCAGACAGCGCCGAGATGACGTGCCACTTGGTGCCAGCGCTGTCTGTCGCGCTCAATGAGCCGTCCACAGCTCCTCCGACTGGCGCCTTGTCGACCGATGCCGACAGTGGCGATGAAGGCGACAGTCTCGAGTCGATCGAGCGCTTATTTGACAGTAGCGAGTCGGACCCGCAGAGCTGGCGACTCGTGAGTGCTGCAGCTGCGTGCTTCTCGATGCGGCGGCTCCAGGACGCGCACTTCCTTGCAACACTCGACGCTGCTGGCTGTCCCGTCGTGCTCGTCACAGACGCGACGCCTGCGACCACGCAGTTCGTGCTTGCGTGTGCGCAGACCGTCTCGCGTAGCCGCGACGTTCGTACGATCAGTGCACGCGCTGACAGCGTTGACGTTGCAGTCTGTGCGGCCGTGCGCGACGGCCAACAGCTCCTTGTGCTTGACGTCCATCTGCTCGCATCGAGTCGCACCACGAGCGAATGTGCAAGTGCGAGTGTGCTCGCTGCGGTCCTGCGCTGGGACGTCGTAAGTATCGACGACTGCGAGCACTTGGTCGTGCCGAGCGCAGCAGCCGACAGGATGACGACTGTTGATCGAGATGGCGACATCGGTGGCACCACCAACAGCACCAGTACAAGCACTATGGGTGATGGCAGTAGTGGTGGTGGATTCAGCACTCGCTACGTTCCAATCCACAGCGACTGCCGTCTCGTGCTGATGTCGCAGCTAGGTGCTGAAGCATTTGGCAACGCAGCCGCACACATCCCGACGCTCAGCGCTGCAGTGCACGACGCGTCCGAAGTCGCGCCGATGCTGCTCGACGCGATATGGCACCGAGACACCAGCAACACTGTTGGCGCTGCCACCGACAACAACACTGTCGGCGTCGAGCAGACGCAGCTCAAGCGAGCGATACAGACGTTCACAACGCTGAGTGACGACGCATTGGCGCTGCAGACGCAGCTGACAACGTCGATCCAAGACGTTGCAGCGCACGGCACGCTGGCGCTCGATGACCTCTCAGCGCTGCAAGTGCTGGCCGACAGACGCAACGAACTGCGCGCTGCTGTCGCGACAGCGCGTGCAGACGTGCGAGTCGAGATGCAGCGTGTGCGCGCGCTCGTACCACTCGCAGACGTCGGCGCTGCAGTCTTCAACGCGTTCAACGCGACCAGCATTGTGCATGGCCGTGCGCGACCGTGTTTTACTGGCGCTTCACCTGTCAAGCAAGTGCTGTTGTCGCCATCGCTGGTGCTCTCGATCTACACGTCGCTGTTCATCTCGACACTCGTACCGTCCGAGCCGTTCGCGCGCGCCGCGTCGACGTCAACACTCGCGTTGCGGCAGCAGCTGTCGTTCACGAGCGCTGGCGGCTCTTTGCGTCTGCATTCGACAGCGTCGAGCCATACCGTGTCGCTGCCGCTCGACTGCAGTGCAAGCGAGACACTCACGCGGCTGCTCCGCGCGCTCCGACCTCTCGCGCACTGCGCGTCGCACTGGCAGGCGTTTGAGCTCGCGCTCGTCTGCGCGCTCGAAGCGCAACAGCAGGCGCAGTCGACACTGCCGTCAGTAAGCGACGACAACGACAACGACGCTGTCGCAGGTCAGTGCGACATACAGCAGCAACTGCACGTTCATGCTGTCGATGCCTCAGACGCCACTACAAGTGTCTACACATGTGCCGACGAAACCGTGACGCTCGAGACGCGACTAGCGATCGCAATGCTTCGGTGCTCGGGTATTAAACTGTGCACGACTTTGAACGTCGCAGACGCGCTGTTGCAGCTCCGCGCAATGAGCCTCGACGCCTCTCTTACAATCGTTGCCGACGGTGTTGTTGAGAATACGACGAGCGAGTCGCAGCCGCTAGCACGCCAGCACGACAATTCAGCAGCACTGCATCGGTTAATTGCCACTGCGACCCAATCGCGTTACGAGCGTCTACAGATCGCGCTTGCACTGCGACCTGCGCTCGCTAGGCCGCTCTGCGACCACGTGCTTCACACCATCTACGGCGTTGACGTCACGCACGATGCTGCTGACGCAAACGAAGCAACTGGCGCTGGCGTTGCGCCACTGCTGTCGCCACACACGTCTGTACTCGCGTCTGCATCGTCACTATCGTCCGTCAACTCTAACGCATGTCGTCAGTCCCAACGCTCTGGCAGCAGCAGTAGTGTCATTAGTGCCACGTCGGACGCACCGTACGGTTGGCTGCGCGACGTCGCGGCATTTCCAGACGCGACGGTCGTGCTCGTCGTCTCTCGTGCGCCAGTTGGGAGCTTTGCGTTTGCGCATCGAGCGTTCAATGCGACGGTCCGTCGACAACATCCTGACGTGTGCGTCGCCGTGCTGCAGCAGCTGCTCGCGCGGTCGTTCCGGTCAGCTGCTGACGTTCGCGATGTGTTTGTACTGCCATCGACTGTGCTGCTGCGCAACGCAGTACACGCGCACGCACTGCTGCGCGTCTGTACATTCGGCGACTTGAGCCGCGTCGAGACGCGCGAGTCGCTTGCCGCGACTCCTCTTGTGCTTGTAAACATGCAGCGCGACAGCGATGCTGCGCATTGGGAAGCGTTTGTCGACATGGTGCATACGCAGGCGAGGCTGACGCGACTGCAAGCGATCGATTTACAGTCCGGGCGAGCAGTTCCAGCACTTCCAGCAGGAGCATCTGCCAACGCTGGAGCAGCAGGCAGCACGACAGCGCGTCGACTGACAACGACGACATCGTCGCGGCTGCACTGCGACGTGGACCGTGCTGTCCCAACACCTGTGTCTACGCGGCTACTCGCTGTAGTCGACACGCCGACAACACTGCCAACGTCTTTGCAGCCGTACGTACTGTACTTGCATGACAATGTCGCTGTCGAGTACGCTGGCAACACGACACTGTCGTCACGACATTCGTTCCAGCAGTGCGTGCTGGCGACGCTGCTGCGGCTTGCGT
>JAADXO010000394.1:0-18199 GCA_023337825.1 Globisporangium apiculatum | reverse complement strand
CTTTAGCAGAGCAGCAGGCGATAGTGACATGCAACAATAGCGTCTTCCGGTGTGTGTTTGACAACAGCTACGCCATAGTTGTTTTGGACACATGTTCCATAAATGAATGTCATATCGACACACCGTGTCTTGATTCGCATCTGAAGAATAGTCATAAGTCAAATATGTAAGTGTTCATCGACGATTACAATAACGCCATGAACTAAATATAATATATTATCGTATAGTCAAAAACAGCATGTAACATTCAAAATGTATCACATTTTTCAAACCGACTTGAAAATACGCCTCGAATATATAGAACGCAATATAGTATTGAACAGCATCAATCACATCATTCTGCTCAGTGGTGTGATAAGCTTGTTGACGAACACAATTGGAACGCAATATAGTATTGAACAGCATCACATACATCATTCTGTTCAGCGGTGTGATAAGCTTGTCGACAAACACAACTGGCATTTGAACTTGCATGACGACTCGGCGCATTTGTTATATGATGGGTGGTCTGCTGATACAAATGGTGAGGCGCGGTAGACCATATACACATACATTATATGGAGAACGTTTATCATTTTATACTTCAAAATGCATTTTTACTCGAACTGTAACTGGCGTTAACGGCCAAGAAAATATCTTGTTGCGTTGATGCGCACTTTGCGGACTTGCAGACTGGTTGTGTTCGTACACACCGATGTCGGACTTCGGGACTATAAACACGACATGACAGATGTAGAATTGCGACTGTACGTCGTGCACGAGAAGCTGCATTCCCGAGTCGAGCTCGCCGACATGGCCAGAAACAATGACATCGAAACGGTATACTAGCAACAACTACCCCACCTCCACCACCACGAAAAAATTGACATTACTGATGCATTCTATTTCTATTGAGTCGACAAAGTGTTAACACGAAACGTACACTGCAGCTTATGACAACAATCGTTGTGGGCTTTAGTAGTGCTTAACTGTACGATACATTGTTTGGAATAAATACAATGAATTTCAACTCGTTGTGAATTTCATTGTGTCACGATTAGATACATAGTAGGTAACAAAAAATAAGTCACAATAAATACAAGTATAGTCAATATACCCCGTACATATAGTTTGTGGTGATGTGGATATTCGCTGTACAAAAAATTCCGAAATTGTACTTTTATTTTGCTTGCGAGCGTTTTGGACGCAACATTGGCAAATTGGGGAAGCCATTCATAATAGCGACACACATATATTCGAATAAATATGTTATGACAGTTTGGTCATACAGCGAATTAGTGGGGTGTTGGAGCATCATGATGCAGCTATTTTTGCCGATTTCCATTCTTACCTAATTCAGTGCTTGCACGATCTGCTTTTCAGCTCTACTTGATTCCAGCACCAGCACGGAGTGCAAGAAGTAGAATGTTATTGTCAACGGGTTTGACTCGCACACTCATGGAATTGATCGGGACACATCAAGCGACTCGAATGCGAACAACGTCTGCAGCATCGAAGACGATCTAGCCATCTTCAATGCCAACACCACTCGGCGGAGCCGCCTCACCGAAACCATCGACATCACCGAAACCATCGAATGTATGGCCATTCTCCCTAAGTTGTAGAAGTCTAGGTGACCCAATGCGCAGAGTTGACACACGTGCTGTGTCTGGCCAAATCACTCCAGGTTGCCTGAGAATCGATGGCTACAATTCAACATATATGAACTGAATACGTTTCCAAAGTTATGCAAGTACGATAGGTGTAAAATGAAATTACTTTGGTTCTCAAACATAGGTACAAACAAATACAGATAAAATTTAGATGTAAGAGGTGGGCGTTCGGATGTGCATGGGACACGAGTCGTGCGCAGTGCCGCTTGATTTGTCCAACTTCGTGGGTAGGAGATGGGCGAAGCAAAGAGTCTGTATCTGTATCATTGTGCTACGATACTAGCATGATATAACAGATGAATTCAGCAAGCGCTGTTTCATGTTGGGAGGATGGATAGTGATAAATAGTTCGATACTATCCGCTGTACATTACTCATTTCTACCATGAGTACCAGCGAAGGCAATAGTGTTGCCTACAAGTTGGAAATATAGAACAGCATGTTGTATTTGACAGTGAGACGATAATGACTTTCTGGTGATTTGATGTCGAACAGGATAGGATGTTGAGTTAGTGAGTTGAAATTCTTAGTGTTTGCAGTAGTCTGATGTAAAGAAAGTTGCTATAGTTTCTTATATATTTAAACAAACCAGCCGAAGTTTCACCTGATGAATCAGATTCGACGAGACGCAACAACGTATTTCATCAACAATACGATTGTCATTATCATATGTCTATTGTTTTGTCGTTGTATGCAATTGCGATTGCGATGGATGTATTTATGCTGGTAAATGTTGTGCAGTTGATAATGTGGTTGCAAACAGCCAATCAGCGCACTGCAGTATTATATCCTTCCTTTGTAATTGGATTAAGATGTGGGCGACTCATTTTTGCTTGTCCGTGATTCGCTAACGCACTATTCGCGTTCTGTGATTGACTGCAGCGTTAAATGACGATACATTCTCTTCAACTGGACAGCACAGATATATGAGCAACAACGACGACAGAGCCGCCCGGGCTGTTGACGCAGAGGGTGCGCTTCTGTGGCTGCTGCACGCACTGCTCCGCGCGCACTGGTCGCACACTTCACCTCCTACCGACTACGACGCGCCACACCAGCAACAGCAGCAGCCGTGGTCGCCGCTCGAGCTGCGTGCGTTTGCTGGAAACGTCGCTGTACTTCCAGCGGTCAACTACCAACTCGAGTCTCTCAACGCACACGGCGGCAATGACAACGACTCCGAACATGAGCAGCAACACGTTACTGCTGCAGCGGATCTGTATGTGCAAGTACGCGCGATCCGCGTGCAGCGAAAGCTCTTTGTGCACTTCGTCTCTGCTCGCAAGTCGCTGCGGCTCGACCTCGCGTACGCTCGCCTGCGATACACGCATGACTACGTGTGTGCACGTGCACTACACAGCACCGCCATTATCGACACTCACACACTATGTTGCATCTGCTATTACTACTGCTGCGCGTCATTGGGAGGCAGCCTGCGCGAGTACGTGCACGCCGAACGAGATAGCAGCAGCGACGCAACGACCTGCGACCGCGTCGTGCGCGTCGGCAACTGGCTCTGCCGCCAGGAGCTTCTGCGCTGGCGCCTCGAACGCAGCGTGTTTGCTGCATTTGCACCCGAATCGTCGCTGCCGCAGGCCGCAATGGCAGCAGAGCTCGCGGGACTCGCAGCGCCGCTTGCAACGCGCGTGTTTGCGTTCCTGCGCGCACCCGAGTTTGTGCGCGCCGTGCAGACCAACAAGGTCACGTGCGCGTACTAGCGTATGCTTTAGCCGGCCGTGTGAAATGCGCGTCAACTAACTCACATTGTGCTGTGGTCGGTTGCGCTGACAGACGATGCGCAGCTTGGCAGACGACCCAGCGCTCTGGCTTGCGTTTCTCCAACACGGTGCGCGCGTCGCAACGCCCAGCCATGAGTGTCTGTCTGTATGACACTGCTGACACTGCTACTGTCTGCTGCTGTTAGAATATCCGGACGCGACTGACGCGCACATCGACGCGACCAACGCGCGTGTTGCGTACATGGCGCAGCACCGCGCAAAACGCGAGCGCGACCTCGCGCGCTTTGCGTTACGTCGCCTCGTGTACGACATTGAGATGCGCGACCGCCGCCTCGCGTTCCCGCGTCTTGCTGCGCCACCTGCGCCGCTGTGGCTGCCGCCACTCGGTCCAGCGCTGCCAGATGGGCGACGCGCGCAACGGTGGGGCCCTCGTGACGCATTTGACACGGACCCGCACTTCGCATTCGAGTAGCAATGGCTGGTAGTTGAGTCAAGGCTGCTGTACGTTGCAGACTCTCGGCAGCTTGCGCGTTGCGAGGAAGGATGGATAGTGTATTGCATTTGGCGTTGAGTGCAAGTGCGCACTCGATTGTACAGAATGAAGGTCCTTCAACCTAGGAGCCAATCTGAGGCTAATCTTAGATTGTGTGTAGTCATTTGTATACGAGGCTGTCTACATGGCTCGTCAGTTAAACGTCGCCATCACCACTTTGAGAACCAACGTCGTCGTAGCGATGCACTAGTGACGTTGATGCCTCGATCGAGCAGTCTGCAGCAGTCACTGTCAACGCAGCTTGCACCATCGACGGTTGCAGCTTCGCGAAGTCAGGGGCTTCGACCAGGCTCTGCCACTGCGTCGACTAGCGCACGGAAGCATCGGCTGCTTCTTGTACATCTGTGCAGTGATTGAATCGAGTGGTGGGCCGATCAAGTTTAGTCGAGTTCGACTCGGCAGTGCGCACCGCAATGCGAACCGATCCACTTCTGAACGCAGCACGCGTCTCCACTTGACTGCAGCGCTGGTGCAGACCATCGAGGCGAGGCGAGGCACGCGCCAAACTGCCACCTTGAGAACATGCTGCCATCTTGAAAGCAATGACTGGCTTCAAGTCCAGCGCAATGGATATTTCGATTCATATTCTCGAAATAAACGCTCGATTCGGTCGATTTGGTTCAGAAATGAGGTTACGCTTTTCACACCACCGGCATTTAGACTAGTGCTTGAATTTGCTCAAGTGAGCGTGTCTGTATCTGGAAATCCATATTGTCCGATATCGCACAGTGCCAACGTTGTCCGTCCCTCTTGCGACTCAACAGTCCCATCCAAGCAGAGCTTCCGTCTTGCTCGCGATATGAAGAGGTCGACATGGGCTGCGTTGTCTGATTCTCTCGCGATCGTGGCAATGCGGCAAAGCCGTAAACGTTCGTGAGGTTTCTGTCGTCATGACGGGAACAGGTGATGTCATTGCGTCGTCCCTCGACAAGAACTAAACCACTCGACAACGATCAGGTTGATGTCGAGCGACCACCATTGCCAGTGCAACCACCGCCGCAGCATCGCATCGAGAGAGAAACGAGTGTCACGAGATCCGCACCGCAACAGCAGGTGTCGTGGCGGGGACGACATTGTTGCTGTTATCTTTGACTAGGACTGCATCGCCAGACAACGCTCCTCCACACGAGCGAGAACCTGCTGGTGACAGCGATCGTGAAGCGTCTAACGGCTGCATCTGCGAAACGGATAACGCGTTGCACCTCTACAGCGGCGACGAACGCAACTGCAGATGCCTGCCGCCTTTTCACACTGGATGAGAGGCGTTCGACAACAACAACAATGCATTGCGTCCCGACGGTACGACACACGCAGACACCATCTCGAGTGAGCGAGCAATAGCGTGCGTTTGTCTCGCACATACTGATTCGTCGTCATCGAGCTGCGACGATTGTTGCAGGTGGATCGCAAGGCAAGTGGGAAGGTGCTGTCGCTGCATCTGGCAATCGTGACTGCTCCGTAAACCTAACGTGGTTACACTACTAGCTCTCCCTCGATTTCGTCGCAGTGGCCCGACGTAACCCGTACCCCTGCTGCGTTTCTTGCGACGGATGCTGGTATTCCCCGCCCGATTCCGCAGGTTCACAGTGCTGCTTTTGTATGCTAGCAGGAGGGATGACGCACCTTCACGCCAGCTCCTCACATCTGAAACGAACTGTCGACAAGTCCCACTCGTCCTGTTCAGCCGCGCAAACAGGCCGTTTGGAGCTCGCGCTACCAGAACCACACACACACACACACACACTGCCCAGCAGCGATCGCCCTATCAACCGACTCACTCTCCAAGTGCTCGCGCGCCAAACAAGCCGCACCTCCCGTCCCCCTTTCGCAACCTCTCAGCTCGCAATGGCTCTCACGCGTGCTTCGGTCGCTGCTGCGCGCATGCAGTCGGCCTCGCGCTGTCCGTTCATGCACGCGCTGCCGACTGCCCGTGCTGCTTTGCTGCCGAACATCTCGCAGCTCGCAAAGCTGTGTCCGCACATGTCGTCGGTCATGGGCATTGCATCGAGTGGCGGCAGCGCGCAGGCGTCGCAGGCGCACGTGAGTTCGGTCACGACCGACGCGACGCTCGCGCGCATCGCCGCGCTCAAGCAGAAACAGACCGCGCTATCCGGCGGCTACGCAGCTGCGAACGCGGTGTTTCGCACGTCGGCAACGGCGCAGTTGCGCGTCGGCGGCTTGTCGTCACAGCAGTACCAGCAGGGCTTTGCCGACACGATCACGAAGATCAAGGCCGAAGGGCGGTACCGCGAGTTTGCCGAGCTCGAGCGCAAGCGCGGCCACTTTCCGCGGACGACGCACTACGAGCCGAATGGCGCGACGAAAGAGGTCGTTGCGTGGTGCAGCAACGACTACCTCAGCATGGGGCAGCACCCAAAGGTCGTGTCGGCGATGCAGAGTTATCTTCTTCAGACCGGCGGCGGCAGCGGCGGCACGCGCAACATCAGCGGCACGAACCACTACCACGTGAAGCTCGAGCAAGAGCTCGCGGACCTGCACCAGCAAGAAGGCGCGCTGCTGTTCACAAGCTGCTACGTCGCGAACGACTCGGTCATTAGTACGCTCACCAAGATCTTCCCGGACCTCGTCATGGTCTCGGACGCGCTGAACCACGCGAGCATGATCGAAGGCATCAAGCACAGCCGCGCGCCGAAGTTTATCTATGCGCACAACGACATGGCGTCGCTCGAGACGCAGCTCCAGAAGGCGACGGAAGCGTACCCGAACGCGCCGAAGCTCATTCTGTTTGAGAGCGTCAACTCGATGGAAGGCACCGTCGCGCCGATCCACGCGATCTGCGACCTCGCCGACAAGTACGGCGCGATGACGTTCAACGACGAAGTGCACGCTGTTGGGTTGTACGGCGACCGCGGCGCGGGCATTGCTGAGCGCGACCACGCATTGCAGCGCATCACCATGGTTACGGGTACGCTCGCAAAAGGGTACGGGATCATGGGCGGGTACCTTGCAGGTTCGGCCTCGGTCGTTGACGCGATGCGGTCGTGCGCGTCCGGCTTTATTTTCACGACGTCGATCCCGCCGGTGCTCGCAGCGGGTGCGCGCGCGTCGGTCCAGCACTTGAAAGAGAGCCAGTGCGAGCGCACGCAGATGCACGCGCGGTCAGCTGAACTCAAGAGACGGCTCATTGACGCTGGCTTTCCGCTGCTGCCGAGTGTGAGCCACATCATTCCGGTCATGGTGAGCGACGCCAACAAAGTCAAGGAGGCGTCGCGCATCCTCATGGAGAAGCACAACATCTACGTCCAGCCGATCAACTTTCCGACGGTCCCGCGCGGCGAAGAGCGTTTGAGGCTCACGCCGCTGCCGACGCACACGGACGCGATGGTTGAGGACTTGATGGCGGCGCTCGACGACGTCTGGACGACGCTCGACCTCCCGCGCAAGTTTGCACCGGCAGGCGACTACCTCCCAGAAGTTGGGTACCGCAACATGCCCGAGCCAGTGACCGACGACAGTGGCGAGTGCGACGTCGAGGTGTACGCGTAGGTCGAAGCGCTTGTGAGTGAGTGAGAGATGTCGCATATGACCCTAAGGAGCATGGAACTTGAGAGAGAGCGAGAGAGAGAGAGGAGGATCCGACATCTCTCTACTACGACCCCTATCACAGCGATCCTTCTCGTTCATTCCATTGCGTTGTCGTGAGCTGATGTGTTGTCGTTGGTCAGTCGACGTGTTGGTTGACATCTGACTTGATTGAGTATCCACTAAAGTACGATATCGCTCAGCCCTCTCATATGTTATGGCAACAAGTGTCGGAGGTAAACCAACAAATTGATGAAACACGGTGCATAACATTTCCAAAATGCGATAAAACCGTTGTGCTTGCAATAGTGCGCTCTGCACCATCACTCTGTTCTAGTTTGCTGTCGCAAGCATCTGTGTCTCGACTCAACCAGCATCCGCGACGACGACCTGCAAGAGAACTGCACGCAGCAGCGCGACGGTCGACCGACTGAGCGAGCGCGATGGCCGAGATGGACATGATCGGTGCGTCCCATTTGCTTATGGCAATTTGTAGCGACCGTGCGTGCGCCGTGTCGCACACACACGTCGAGCGACCGCATGTGCAAGAGTGCATGTGCAGCGACTGCGGTTTGAAGCACTCAGTCTGTTCGATCAGGGAGCTCTGTTTGCGCTCGCGCACACACACACACGGCGCTCATGTGGCTCTTACATGCACACACACATGCAGGCAACAAGCGCAAGTACAAGGAGAATGCATTCACAGCAAAGGCCGAGACCGGCACGCTCAAAGTCAAGATCATGCGCAAAGACAACGGCCGCGCAGCCGCCGCTGCTTCCGCTGTAGGCGGCATTGGGGCGGCAGCCCGCACGGCTCAACCCACTCATATCGAAGTGCATCGGTCACCACCAAAGCCGCGGCCGAACCGCAAGCACGTCCCGATTTTCTACCAGCAGCGCACTACGTCAGCATTCGAGTCGTCAACGAGCTCGACCGACGAGAGCGTCGCTGCTGTCTCGCAGACCATGTCAGTCGCTTCCGACGATCTGAGTGGTGGCGATACCAATAGCAGTCACCTACAGCAGCACGTGGACGCAGCGCCTGGCTCGTACAGCAACCGCTTCTCGTCGCTGCTTTCGGGGCTACGGCTCGACAGCTCAGGTACCAATACCACTGGGCTGCCACGACCCCAACCGCCAGCTACGAACCCGCTCTTTTCGCGAACCGACAGCGACGGCGCAACGTCCGCACTGTTTGGCGACGTCTTGCGCCACGCATTTCCGTCCGGACAAGGGGTAGCAGTACCGTCACTCAGCAGCTTTGCAGGACCACCTACGAATGGCGCGACAGCATTGCACCAACTCGCAACGTCTGCAGCAAACAATAGCAGCTCATCGGTTCCGACTGAGACGTCTCAGTCGTACCGTTTCAACCCGTTTACAGCGCTCCAGAGCGCAATCGACGTCCACCAAGCGACTTTGAGTGGCTCAGCCACAAGCCACGCGCCGTATCAGTACCCGCACGAACGGCAGCACGTGATGGCAACAGCACGAGACGACTCGGCGATGAGTGACGGCGACGATGACGATGACGTCGCAGCGCCAATGACCGACTCGCTCGGACCGCCACCGATGGCGCCACCGGCGTTTACAGTCGAGAACTCGCTCATGGGCGGCGGCATTGAGCTCCAGCCTGTGATTGCGAACGTCACCCCTTCCAACTTTGACTGGTCGACGGGGCGCCCGCGCTCCGGCTCGCTGCCCAACATCCTCGAAGCGACAGGGACTGGCAGCAGTGGCAGTGCGAACGCAAGCGACAGCAGTGCACCGATGTGGAAAGAGGTATAGCAGCTGAGTGGATACTGTATGGTGTGTCGCGAGCTCTGGACACTGTCAGTAGAGATGAACAAGTAGACGCTAACGAGTGTCCATTGGATCGAGGCTGATCGGATTGTCTCGGAGGTGGTCGGACGACGGCCGACTTGCAGGTCGGACTGACTACCAACAAGTCTAGTCGATGCGCGCGAGCGTCCAGAGGTCGTCGCCGAGGAAGTGGACCATTTCGATCGCAACGCCCTTGTTCTGTTGGCGGCTATGACCCCAATCGAGGACCATCAGATACAGCAGCATGTGAGTATGCGTGGTACAATGCGCCAGACAAGTCGGCTTTAGCTCCCATGACGTACATGTCGTCGGTCGAGAGCGTGAGGACGCCTATTGCCATCGCGTGCTCTTTGCCTTCGGCCATGATCGCAACCGGCGTGCCCGCTGCGAGGTCCTCGGGCATGTCGCCACCGGCCGACGTCAGGCCAGGGCACATGACGTTTGCACCCGAGAGCACGAACGGGATCGCACCCTTGTCGGCGCGCACGTGCTTCATAATGTGCGGGACTGTGGGCGGTCGTATACACACGTCAGTATAGCTACAGCTATAGCTAGTTACATCTACAGACACGTACGTTTGTGCAGGAGCTTGAGCGTCGGCATGAACGGGCCGTCGCGCTGGTTGTAGAACAGCGGCTCGCCGCTCTCGTGCAGTACGATCTGCACGTAGTTCTGGCTGTGTGCGTGTGTGCGTTAGACACAAGCGCTACTATACAGACAGATACATGAACGCACCACTTGGCGACGATCATCGGTGCCTTCTTGGGCAAGATCTCTTCGAGGTACGGCTCGATGCTCGGGTACTGCTCGAGGATCTTGGCGCGGATCGTGCGCTGCTGCGACGACTTGACTTTGCTGCTCGTGCTGACGTTCTCCTCGACCGAAAACTTCTTGAACATCGTGGCAGTGGTAGGTGTCGATACAGTGACGCAGATGGAGAGGTAGAGGAAGCGAGCTGAAGCAGGCGCACGCAGTCGCAGACACGTGAGGAAGCAGCGACGACGAGGTCGTGGCGTCACGTTTTGATTGGAGTGGCAGCTGATTGATGTGTTTTTGATCAATTACCGAAAGAATGCTATGTACTGTATGTAATTGCAGAAACGATCAGTAGTACTTGCACATTGTATCACGTACAATTTCCAATATACTTGACAGCACTTGATCTAACTATGCACTTCACTTAATGGGCGCCACGCTATTTCATGTGCGCCACGTTACTTGAACGACAAACAGCGACAAACAGCGACAAGCAGCAGTCGCAGCTGCATCGCTGTCCCCATTCGCACACGCATACGCGCACTGCTCGTCGCAGTCCACTCGCATCACGCACCTCGAGCAGAGCCCACCCTTTTGTCATGGCCGCACCTGACGCGTCCTGGTCGTTCGTCGACGTGCGCGTGCCACCCGGTGCGCTTGGTCTCATCGTAAGCAAGCGCGCCGACGGCCGCGTCGTCGTCGACGGCTTCCGACCAACGAGCGCAACTGGCGACCTTGGCGTGCTGCAGCGCGACGGCCGCATCGCACTCGGCAGTGTGTTGCTTGGCGTGAACGAGCACGACTTTTCCGCTGCGGCGCTCTCGTTCGACCGCATCCGCGAGATCCTCATCAGCACGTCGTCGCTCGAGCGCATCGTGCGCTTTAGCGTCCCGCCGCCAGTCGTAACGCCATCGCCATCGCCAGTCGTACAGCCGTGTGTGAATGCGACTGCATCAGCTGCTGCCGCAGCGTCGATCTCGCCGCGTTGCTTCACGGACGAGTACGCACTCGGGAAAGAGCTCGGCTCTGGGACGTTCTCAGTCGTGCGTGAAGCGACGCATAAGACCTCGGGCGACCGCTTTGCTGTCAAGTGCATCAAGCGCGCCGAGTTGACGCCGGAAGACGTCGACGCGCTCATGCTCGAAGTCGCGATCCTCCGGCAGATGCAGCACCCGCACATTGTCAAGCTCTTTGACGTGTTCGCTGACGCGTCGACGTTCTACCTCGTGACCGAGTTCATGGCCGGCGGCGAGCTCTTTGACCGCATCGTCGAGAAGAACTTTTACAGCGAGCGCGAAGCGAGGGAGCTCGTGCGTGTGTTGTTGCTGACGATTCAGTTCTGCCACGATGCGGACGTTGTGCATCGCGACCTGAAGCCTGAGAACTTGCTCCTGTCGAGCAAAGACGCGAATGCGGACATTAAGCTTGCGGACTTTGGGTTCGCCAAGCGCGTGCAAATGGATTCGGCAGGCTTGGCAACGGCCTGTGGCACGCCCGGGTACGTCGCGCCCGAGATCCTCCAGGCGCGCCCGTACGGCAAAGAGGTCGACATCTGGAGCATCGGCGTGATCACGTACATCCTACTGTGTGGCTACCCGCCGTTCCACGACGACAACCAGGGGCTTCTCTTTCGAAAGATCAAAGCTGGAAACTTTGAGTTTGACGCGCCGTACTGGGATTCAGTATCGGACGATGCGAAAGATCTGATTCGCAAGATGCTCGTGGTCAACCCGGAAGCGCGCGCGACTGCCAAGCAGCTGCTCGCCCATGCGTGGATCGCAGGGCCGGCCGTGAACACGCTCCAGCTCACGGACGCGCTCATCCAGCTCCGCAAGTTCAACGCGCGCCGCAAGTTCAAAGCTGCTGTGAGTACCGTTGCGACGGCGATCTCGCTCACGAAGAAGCTCGCAGCGTTTGGTTTGAGTCCACGCGCGACCGACGCTGCAGCCGACGCAGCTGCTGCGCTCGATGGACCGAGTGGTGATGGTGCTACTGGTAGTGCTGCTGCTACTGCGGATGCGTCGCTGCAGCCACCGCCGGCACCGACGACGTCGATTCTGTGAGTGGTGTCGCAGCACGCACGTTGACTGTGTCGTGGGGATGGCGCATAGCAGTCTCTTTGACTTGATTGATACATCTCCATATGCGCTCGTCCTGCAATGCGTAGAAGTGTGTTTACAATGGAAGGAACCTCTGGCGCAGCGCTCTTGTCGATGCTTCCGGATCAGTCGTTGCTTTGCGTGGCCATCGATTGCCGTGCAGATCGCGCATTACAGAATTCTCAACCGGCTGTATCGCGGTGCAGTCCAGGACGCACGTGATGAGAGTCGCGTAATGGTTTAGAGTAGGAATCTGTATGCATGGCAGTCAACGTCTGGTGCATCTTGTTTTACTTCATCTGATATATCCTTTTTGTCGTCGACTTTGGATGTATACAGTACAAAAGTCAGGTACAACCGCTTAAATCCAATTCGTCTTCGACTTATTGTTCGCAATGGATACTTTTTTGGAAATAGCTTGAGACTCAGGACGAATGGCTACGTCGCTTCGCGTCCCCATCATCTTGCACCTGCACTAGCACGCACTCGCACTCCGCCCCCTTCGTCATGCACTCCGTCGCTTGCAAACACGAGCACACACTAGCACGCAAATGCCGGTGAAGCTGTTCAAGACGCTGTTTGCAGCCCACACCAAGCACGAACCCGGCTCACCTGCCACATCGAGTGGCTGGTTGGCGTCGCCCACCGATGCATGCAGTCCGAGCGCTGGCAGTAAAGACTGGAGCAACTGGACGACTGTCGACGTCGATGTGCCGCCAGGTCCGCTCGGGATCGTGCTTGACGGCGAGTGCGAGACCGCAGCAGTCGTTGATGACTTTTGCGAGCTGCCAGACGGCCGTCGCGGCGCGATCGAACTCCACGGTGGCATCCCAGTCGGCAGTGTCCTCGCGCGCGTCAACGACGTCGATTTGCTCGCGACGCACAAGACGTTGCGCGAAGTCGGCGACGTATTGCGTAACAGCGCACACCTCAAACGCGTCTTGCGGTTCAAAGTGCCACCATCGCCATCGCCAGTTGACGCACCGACTGACAAGCAGTCGCTGCTCGCGCAGGTGCTCGCGTCGAGCTGGCTCGCGCCGACACTGGCGACGCGCGAGGCCGACGAGGTCACAGCAACAGCGACTGTATCGACTGTTGACAGCAGCAAGCCATCAGTTCCAGACGCTGCAGTAACACCTGCTGTGACAGTGCAAGAGCCGACGCTCGCACCACCACCGGCTGCCGTTCTTCTCAGCGACGGCCGATTCGCCGCAGTCGACGTACCGCCAGGACCGCTCGGACTCAACCTCGACGGCGACGTAACGACCGAGAGCGTCGTGCTCGGGTTCGTGCCACTGTCCGACGGCTCGCGCGGCGCTGTCGAGTTGCACGGCGGCGTCAAGCCTGGCTCTGTGCTCGTCGAGATCAATGGCGAGAGCGTCGCCAAGTTGCCGCTCGAAGCTGCACGCGCACGCCTCGGTGCTTTGCGCGACGTACCGCGGCGGCTCGTGTTTCGTTTACCGCCAACTGCCAAGCAGCAGTCGATGCGGCAGCTCGAACTGCAGCGCCAGCAGCAGCAGCAGCACCGACCAATGCCGAGTAAGAGCGTGCGCGTCGTCGAGGACCTCGCCAAGCGCCGACGCCTCGAGCTCGCGCTCGTGCTCAAGTTCGACCGGCACACGATCAAGCGCAGCGAGTGTTGGTTCCTGCTCGACGCGCACTGGCTCGCGTGCTGGGCGGCGTTCGTAGCACAGGACGGACCCGCGCCGGGTCCGATCGCAAACGACGCGCTGCTGCGGCCCGGCTGGCGCGAACGTCTGAGCGGCGACTTGCCAGGCGACGCAGCAGCGATGCGGGACGACATTGTAGCGCTGCGTGACTACCGAGGCGTCAACCCGATGGTCTGGAGCCTGCTGAGCGAACTACACGGACCCGGTGACGCACCGCTCCTTGCAAGGTATGTGTGTGCCTATATTAGTATGTAGATGATACTCTCACAACTTGTATGCAAGGCGACTGACCAATGTGTTCGCACGTCGCAGATTTGTCGTCGACACAGCTGGAGACGTTGTCGACAGCGAGAGCGTCGCAGCGATCCTGCGCGAGCCGCAGCCGACGGCCGTTGCGCTCGTGCAAGAGCTCTTTTCCAAGTGCCGCACTGACGTCGTCGACAACTGAGCGCTTGCTCATCCATTCGATCGAGACGACGCAGTGTCGCCAGTATCTATGAACGATATATTATACACAGGAGTATACAAACGTGGCTGCGTTGGTCCTGCACTAATATAGAGCCACGTCCGTAGCAGCTGCCGCTTCTCGTACTTGACAGGTGAGGAACAGGTCGAGCTGCTGGGCGTCTGCGCCGTCGCTACCACTGTAAACGAGCTCCTGCGCGCTGTCGGTCACAGCCGCAACGGCCTCGTGCAGTGGCAACACGTCAGCGAGCTCAAACATGCGCAGCCGCGCGGCTTGCCACACGACGTCGGTCGCCGTTGCTGCCTTCTTCGCCATCTGCTGCTGGAACGCGTTCGCGCCACACGTGAGCACGAGCACCCACGCGGTCAGCTCTGCAGCGCTTGCGGCGCGAAACGCTAGTGTCTTGTGCGCATCCGACTGTGTGCTGTCGCCACGTTCGAGCTGGTTTGACGGCGCTCCACTCGTTCGCAGCCGCACCGTGAATGTGCAATCACTGACAGCGATCTGCACAATGTCGACGAGCTGGACACTCGTGATGCGCTGCGTGTCCAGCGACTTGGCGCTAGCGTCGATGGTCTCTACTATGTCGGTCTCTGCTACGTTGGGCGCACGCAGTACATCAAGCGTCGAGCCGTCACGCGACAGCTGTAGTATGATGCAACGTCGGACAGTGAGCAGCTCGAACGACGCGCCGCGCTTAGCCGCATACACAGCGCGAAGGTAGCGCTCCTGTGTGACCAAACACACAACGAGGCGTGTGAGTTACAATGCGCAAGATCATTGGTGGCTCTCGTCCGGCACGCGTGTGACGCGACCTGTGAGCGCTGGATGCGCTTGGGCAGCGACGACGCAGCAGCTTCTGGTGTGAGGTCGCTCCGCGTCTGCACGAGCTCCTGTGTAGTCGATCAAGCAATTGCAGGGTGAGGTGACGCCCCCAATCGGACTCATGGACAGACAGAAGCACAGACAGAAGTGCAAGCGCTCACGCTGACGATGTGCTGCGCGCGCCTCGGATGCAGTGGCAGCGCTGCCATCGTCGCGATGTCTGCAGTTTCAATTGCTACATTTGCGACCTGAAGCGTCACAACGCACATCAAATGTGCGTGGCGCACATCCAAAATCTGACGCGACACTTGTCACAACACTTGCCAACAGTCACGACGCTTCTCACGACTGGTCACGACATTGGACATTCAATCTCTACAATAGATCGACATTTGGCAGTTAACCTAATATTTGCAAGCATTTATGTATGCTAGTCAATACATCAGATGAGTGTACACGAGTCAAAACGAGACATTTGCATTTACTAGACTTCACGATTAAGATCGCAAAACGCTTGAAGCGTCGTCGATATAAGAATTGGTGGAGACAGTGACGAGATGGTCAAGGATGTGCTGTTCGACACTGCACGGCTCGATGCGCTCGCGCTGCAGGCGCCGCCGTCGCTGCGCATCCTGCGGCTGCGACTGCGCTTTGCGCTCCCGCGAGTACTCGCACTCGGCCAGCGCTTCCGCCTTTTGCTCGAGCTCGTGGACGAGATGGGGCAGCCAGTCGTGCTCAACGCCGCCCAACACCGCGACTTCTCAATCGGCATTGCGCTCGAGATCGAACATTCGCTGGTGCACAGAGCCACCGATATCACGCTAGTGACGCGCGAGCTGCCGGGTATTGGCTCTTCATGCCAGCAACAGCAGCACAAGAGATGCATCTGGTGCTTTGACGCCGAGTTCGTCCGCACAAACAGCACATGTTGTGACTCGCCAACTGCGCATAACGACCGCGCGTTTGTCGACAACACGACAGCACTACACGCAACCATCTCACTGCGGCTACTGCAGACTCCAGCCATTCCACAATCAGAGCACGAGCCACAGCCACCAGCAAGCGCTTTCCACACTGCGCTCGAACGCTTTTGCGTCAACAGCACGTGGCTCGACGCATCGACGCTCGTGCTCGCGCTCACGTCTGCGACCATCGACATCATCGTAGCAGCTGATGCTTCGCTGTATCCAGCATCGAGGCTCGTCAACAACGTCGATCTCTGCAGCCGATCGTTTACAGTCGACTACATGCCACCAAGTGGTGCGATGACGAAGCGCCGCGTCGTTGCGCTCGAAGAAGACTATGGCAATGCGATGGGGTCGCACATCTGGGACGCGTCGGTCCTGTTTGCGTTTGCACTCGTCGCAGCTGGCGACGCTACGCAGTTCGGTACACGTCGCGATGCGCTCGAACTCGGTGCTGGCTGTGGGCTCGTTGCAGTCGTCATTGCAGCATTGCAAGGGCTCGCGGTGCAGGACAACAGCAGTATGCCTGGTACACAAATGTATACCTACGATATACGCCACACCATCGTAGCTACTGAGCGATCCGCAAGTCTTGCGCTGCTAGCATCAAACGTACAGCGCAACGCTGTTGCGACTGATGTCGCGCGCGTGTCGGTCGTGCCGCTCGAGTGGGGCGATCCGGTTGTCGTCAGTAGTGACGCAGCAGTGGCGCCACTGCAGATCGACACAGTCGTGGCAGCTGACGTGCTCTACAACTGGAGCGCGCACGAGCCATTGCTACAGACGCTCGAGACTGTACTGACGCAGCAGCAGCAGCCGATGCGCGTCGTCGTAGCGCACAAGCACCGCAGTGAAGCGACATCGGCGCTGCTCGAGCGTGTGCTGCAAGGCGACATTGACGCGTGTGATCGCGACACGTGTGCGTGGCAGCGCTGGCGCGTCACTCGCATTGCACGGCTCGGTGCAGTCGATCTGCTGCTGCTCACACCACGTCAGTAGTCAGTACAAGTCGAGTCGAATTTGATGGACAAAGCCGAGCGGTATGGATTCGCTAAAGTACGATCTCATTCTGCGGACACACAGACGTCCACGAAGTACGATTCTGCTAATTACGCTGCCGATGCCTTGACGACGCACTTGTCGCGCAGTTCGGACGCGAGTGCTGCGGCTTTGAGGTGCGTCGTGCGGAGGATCGTTGCGACGTCGCTGTCACCAGCTGCATCGGCATTGATGTCGAGCACATACCTATTGGACAACGTCAGCAGCATCCGTGGTCAGTCGCGTATACAAGTATACATCAGACTATACATGTATATACACACACAAAACATACCGAGCAAGCACTGGCGCACGCGTCGTGCCGTGGAGCTCGACAAAGAGGCACCAGACCATCGGCGTGACGCAGCGGTAGTGCTTGGACCTCTCAAGCCCAGAGCGAATTGCATCGGGTCGTCCGACCTCCACGCCATCGAGCCGCGCTTCCCAGTGGTCGGCGAGCAAGTGGTCGTTTGCAATCGGTCCCGGCAGCGGCCCGCTCTTTGCTGCAAAGTTGATCCACGCCGCCATCCAAACAGCGTCGACGACAAACCAGCACTCGTGGCGGTCGATCGTGGCTTTGTCGTACTTGACGATCAGCGCAAGCTCGAGCGTTCGGCGTAACGCAAGGTCCTCGACGAGAGGCACTGGCTTGACAGCGACAATCGAGCCAGTGATAGCAACTGGCTGTTTCACTCGGAACGCAAGTGTGCGGTGCGTGTCGCATAGGTCACTCAGCTGCAAACGGATCTGCTCGAGTGGCATCGCACTCACGTCGTCGCTATTGATTGCGACGAGCTCAGCGCCAGGTCGCACGCCGCCGTGCGTCTCAATCGCACCGCACGAGCCGTCCGGCAGTGCTGCAAAGCCAATCACGACTGCTCTGTCGGCGATAGCACCGTCGAGGTTCAAACCGAGCGGTCCAGGCGGTACGTCAACGACGACAATGTGGTCTTTCATGGCTGTTGGACTGTCATTGCCAGTTGCGCTCACGTCGTCAAAGAGCATGCCATTGAGCGTTGCGATCGTTGGCATGCTCTTTGGGAGGTGTGGCATGTTTTTCGGCAGGCTCG
>JAADXO010000393.1:0-18242 GCA_023337825.1 Globisporangium apiculatum | reverse complement strand
ACGCACAAGCTCTTTCACGCCAGGCGACGCACAAGCTCTCGTTCATATTTTCTCACACACGCACCAGCAACCAACACGCGATGGCGATAACGCTCGAGCTCGCGCAACTCGTCGTACCGGGCATCGGACCCGTGGTCGAGGTGCTCAAGCTCGTGAACACCGCCGTCGGTGAGATGCAGGAGAGTAGCGAGCTCTGTGCGCGCGTGTACGAGCAGCTCGTGTTCCTGCACGACAAGCTGCGTGTGATGGAGCGCAAACGCACGCTGCCTAGCGACGCGATCCTGACCAAGTACGCGCGGCTTGTGGGCGACTTCATTGCGTTTCTCGATAAGCACAAGCGCAAGAGCTGGATCTACCGCGTCGTCAAGTACAAGCGCGTGGTCGCGTACATTGGCGGCGTACAGCAGGACATCGCGACGCTCGTGCTCGCATTCAACATGTGCGACGTCGAGGCGTCAGCGGACGAGCGCGCCGAGATGGCGACGTTCCGCGAACAGCAGCGCAGGTTCTTCGAACAACAGCAGCAGTTCTTCCAGCAGCAGCAGCACACGATTGCAGCGCGGCTCACGGCCGACGCGGTCGTGGCCCAGGAGGTGGCGCACGAGGCGCAGCAGGTCGAGGCGCTGAGCGTGCTTCGGTACGAGCTACAGAGCGGTGGAGGGACAGCAGCTAATAGCGCTGACTCGGCGTCCAATACACGAGCTGCAGACCTCGACCTGAGCGCGGCCGTACTGCGCACTGCGCTCGACAAGGTCATGCGGCGCTCGAGCGTGCGCGTCGAGAGCGTGCCTGCGTGGTTCCTACCGCCGCACAAGGTCGAGTTTGACGCTCAAGCGTTCGCGCGCGGGTCGTTCGGCTCGGTGCACTACGGCACGATGGGCTTTGCCGACGTCGTCGTCAAGTGTCTGCTCATCGACACGCGCGGCAACGCGGGCGTCACGAGCCGCTTCCGCCGCGAAGCCGACGTCTGGTTTGCACTGCGGCACCGCCACGTGCTCCCGCTGTACGGCGCGTGTGATGTGTCGTCGCCACCGTTCCTCGTGTGCGAGCGCGCGCGCAACGGGAACCTGTTTGCGTTCCTCGGGCGCTCGCAAACAAACCGCGCGATGGCGCTGCGGCTGTTGCGCGAAGCAGCTTCGGGGCTCGCGCACCTGCACGACCAGCGCGTGGTGCACGGCGACCTCAAGTGCGACAACATCCTCGTCATGAGCGACTGCAGCGCCAAGGTCGCGGACTTTAGCTTTAGCTACGTGCGCACGCTGTCGGCGAGCAAGAACAGCCGCGAGACCAGCGGTTCAGGTGGTTCAGGGGGTAGCAGCACAGCTGGTGCGCTGCGGTGGCGCGCGCCCGAGTGTCTCCTCGCGCGCCGCCCGACGTTCGCGTCCGACGTCTTCTCTTTCGGCATGTGCATCGTCGAGGCTCTGAGCCAGGAGTTGCCGTGGGGCTACCACGTCGACAGCGACGACACAGTGCGGTACATGGTGCTCGAAGGCGAGCTCCCTGCGCAGCCCGAGAACGTGCCGGACCGTGTGTGGGCGCTCGTGACGCGCATGTGCGCCTTCAATCCGAGCGACCGCCCGCGCATCGACGTCGTCATTGCCGAGCTCGGCAAGCTCGAAGGTGATAATGTGACTGGCTCATCGTCAGCACGCGCAGCGCTAGCAGCAGCGCCATCGTACTCTGCGACCGATCCCTTTGCGTCGCTGTCGTCTCCGTTTGACGCACTGAGCGTCTCCTGGCCAACGACGCCATCGGACACGAACTCGTCGATGTCGACCGCGAGCAACTCCAGTCTCTTGAGCATGTACTCGCCGTCATCATCCGCGACGACGCAATTCGACAGCAGCCCCAGTCGCGAGTTGCACATGCCTGAACTGCATAGCTGCAGCAGCTACGACTTCTACGAACGTGAGCGCATGGACACGAGTGCACTGTCCAAGTCACATTCGGCGCCGGGCGACTTCTCGAGAGAAAGCGATACGTTTGGAAGCAACAACGTGGGGACGAACGACACCACCTCCGTTGCCAACTGGAGAGTGGACGGCATCACCGACCCGAAACTGCTGGCGCTCAAGATCAGCTGGGGCGAAATCGAAGACATGAAGATGATCTGTATCGGCGCATTCGCCGACGTGTGGCTCGTCAAGGTCCGCGGCTCGGAGATCCTGGCGTCCAAGCGTCTGGCCAAGAGATATGCGAGCATCAAGCACAGGCAAGACGCTTTCGTCGACGAGGTCAAACTCGCGGCCACTCTTCACCACCCAAGGATCCTAGAGCTAAAGGGCGTGGCGTGGCTCCGCTCTGGGGCTATGCAGGCGCTTTTCGAGTACATGGACAGCGGCGATTTGCGCGACTACCTCCAGAACCCGCAAGTTCCGCATGAGTGGACGACGCAGAAGCTACAGATTGCGGTCGATGTCGCCGAGGCACTCGTGTACCTCCACTCGTTCCAGCCGCCGCGGGTGCGCCGCAACGGCAAGTCGCGCAACGTGCTGCTGGGGTCGCACAGCAGCGGCGGTGTGCGTGCAAAGCTCACGGGGTTTTGCGTCGCGCGAAATGACAGAGCGACTGGGGGCGTCAGCTCTCTCAGGTGGACCGCACCAGAGGTGATGTCGGGCGACGGTGACTACGGAGCGGCGGTTGACGTCTTCTCGCTTGGTGGCATGCTCTCGGAGCTCGACACGCACGCACTTCCGTATCACGATGCTCGTGACGCGAGGGGCAACCCTCTTTCCGTTATCACCCTGATCCAACACGTGTCGAACGGCAAGCTCGTGCCGAGCGTGAGCGCGTATTGCCCACCCAAGGTCGCCGAGCTCGTGCGTACATGTTGTGCGCTGCAGCCCGCGGACCGCCCTTCTGCTACGCAGGTGTTGTACGAGCTGCGCAAGCTGCTCGATATGTTTACTCGATTTGCGTCCATGTGATGGACTTGGATCTCACGTTTGCATGTGCGAGTCGCATCGAATGAACTACATTGAACTGGATACATGGCAAGCAGTACTAGTAGCATCGACACTGTGGGTAGCTCGCCGTCACTACCCACAACACTCGTGATGCTCTTGAACCTATCTGTGAGGTGCAGGATACGCGACTCTATCGCACTCATACCGATATCGCGTCATACTGAGTGGTCCAGCGATCTGAATACAAACAGGACGACAAAGTACGGCCCGCGCGACCTGTGTATCTTGTAGTTCTGGAGCAGGACAAATAGATCGCCGTCACGGCGGCCGACAAGCTGTGCTGGATGCGCGGCTCGCAGTCCATGAGGCTTTGTTACTCGAAAGCATCTTGGAACCTGTCGGCACGCATGAAGTCCACGAGCTTCTTGCACGCATCGATCCACTGGCGCTGAGAGTCGCGCGACTTGGCCTCGAAAAGCGGAACTTCGCCGTCAGTAATCACCTGAAGTCTATATGGTGCCTGCACACCGGTGTAGCAGTCGAGCACGATCCTGCCAGACTGTATCTCGATCTTGCCGAGCTCATCGAGCTTGTCCTCAAATGTGTAGTACTTCAGGCAACACAGACTCGACTTTCTGTGTCGCAGGACGACGTACTCGCGGCGCCAAGGCTCCCACAGCGAGCTCTGCTTCAAGAGGTACCCCTCGTACACGATGTCCGAGACAGCGACTTGCTCCACTCGCACTCAGTTGTAATTGTATGCAATGTCAGTGGACCGGCTCGCCGTCGCGCCGACGCACAGCTAGGACGTACCTCTTCAGACTCGTCATCCGACGCAGTGATGGTGTTGCTGCTGAACACGTCCCAGTCACTGCTGCTGCCGCCATCGCTGCTGCTGTCGTGTGCGCTCAGTTCGTTGCTGATGTCACCATGAAGATCACGCATGTGCGTCCTGTGTGTCATTGGCGATGGTTCATCTGCGTCGTTGTACAAGAGACTCTAAATCATCCAAGCAACGAGATAAGATAGGTATCATGGGTTGAAACGTGTTGTGATTTGGAGTTATGTTAGATAAACGGACCAATACAATCCTTCAGTCTTGTCCATATCTCCACAATACTACTATATGTATCGGATAAAGAGAATATCTGAGTCTACTATTATCGGAGCTTCATAGATAGTAGTAGATGCATGAGCGACATAAATCAAACATATTGAGTCGAAGTCGAACGCACCATTCACCGGTTGTGATTTACACAAATTTGACAATCCATACACTGGACAGCCAGCAACAGCGCTGTACTAGTGCACGTACTGCTGTGCAGCAAGCAAATTCTCTAAAGTGATAACTGTGAAATGGTGGTGCCACACACTGCATGAGCCTCGCTATAGTTTCATGTAGTTGCGCACTAATCGTGCGTATGAGTAAGTACGAATATATTCTTTTGATGAAGAGCAGAATACAATATATCTATATCTCTAGCTGCATTTCCTACATTTGAAGACATATACAAGACAAGTGGTGCTGCGTTGGGTCGTTCAGCAATTAATGTAACCCAATACAACTGTGGTTTGTGGGATTTCTGTTTTTCATTCTCTGCTTTTCTTGACCCGCTGGCTAATGAATGGAGCACGATCGAACAGAGGTGGTCAGGACTTGTCGAGCTCTTTCTGGCAAATGTCGAGACTGATGGACGCTACCAGTCTTGCAAGACGAACAACATGAATGCGTCCAGCTGAACCATGAGGCGGAAGGCGCTTTGCGCTGACGTGTTCGCTCACATGATGTGTCCAGAGTTGTTGTTTGCGCTCAGGTGTCTTTCCTTCCGTGTGAATCGACAAAGTGTGTTGTTACGAGGCGGCTGTCGCCCGACCAACAAAACGATGTCGTTGGCAGCGTTCATCAATACAAGGTTGCTATCGTTCGTCTGCTAGTTCGAGCATGTCAACGTCATGTGAGCTGTTCATGCATGTCGGTGCTGTTGTCGCTGCTTGCAAGCAGCACGCGAGCGCGAGCGCGTGGTATGACGCAGAGACGCCATTAGACCTTGTCACCAGTGCTACGAGTCGATCAGAACGAGCGACGTCGTCGCGTGTGAGGGCGAGCAGCGAGACCTCGTCGCGATTCGGATGATTGCTGCTTCAAGCAAACTAGGCAGTGAGCAATCACGTCGGCGCAAATCGAGCGCATCCTCCTACTTCTGATGCGATGAGGCACATCTGAAACAGGTCGGATGACGAAGCACTGGCGTGCTTGCGTGCGTGGCGAAAGTTGAGAGTGGGTAGGCGCATCGTATTACAAGGTGGTGTGTGGCGCGACCGCAAGCCGACTGCTTGCACTGCGACAACCAGACCCATGCGCCTAACGAACTAACTGCCGGACGACCTACTGCATGCATTACGTGGCGTCCGATGCCGCGTCTAGCATGACATCACGGACGACGTGTGGAGACGTTCGATGGATGGCACGACGGAGGCAGAACGAACGACAACGTAGAGGTTAAATAGGCTTCTTGCATTAGAGGTCGAGAGGCTCCTCGGACTCTTACGTCTCTCTCACTCTGTACGTCTCTCATGCGGATGTATCGCCTGCGAGTGCCGAGTGCGGAAGACTCCCGCGGCTGATTGATTGATGGCTGTTGTAGTAGCGATGGTGGATCGCAGATAGTGGCGGTAGTACAAACAGAGTACACACTTGCGCCGCCCGACGATCGGTCCCCAAGGGCTCTTGCTCTTGCCAGCCAGTCAGTGGACCGGGACTGCTCGCTCACTTGCCTCACACAAACGACGACCCGTTCGAGCCACTGGCGTTTGCGCCACCGACGTGGTGGAACTGCGAACCGGGCGAGAACGAGCCGCTAGTCTGGCCGCTCAGGTTCTGGTTCGACGACAACGACAATGACGACGACGATGGTGCCGAGTACATGCTGTAGTGCAGACGGCAGAGACCCTTGATCTGGCAGTTCTTGGAGCAATTGACGATCTTGCATCGTCGCGCGCCGCCGTGGAGCTTGCATAGGCCCTTGGATTGCGCCGACTTTTGACACCCAGCGACGTTGCAGCGCTTGCCGCCGCCATGAGCGATGCAGTGACCGCCGCCCTGGTCGCTGATCTCGCACCCCGGTGTCGTGCAGCGTCGACCGCCGCCGTGGCCTTTGCAGAGCCCGCGCGAGCGAATGCCTTTGGTACACCCTGGCATGCGGCAGATGCGCGACGCCGGCTTCTTCTTCAGCGCGTTGGTGTTGTTGATACCAGCGCCGCTGCCAACAGGCGAGCCTGCGGACGAGCTCACGTACGACGATGACGACGGCGACGTCGACGTCGGTTTGGTACTACCGACACTGACGCCAACGCCGTTGATCGCAGTCGACATCAGACTGCTTGCGGACGCGCTGCGGATCTGCGCGAGCGAGTCGATACTCATGTACAGTCCTCCGACCTTGTCGGCTGCGAGGCTCGGCATCCCGCCCATGGACGGCATCGACGAGACTGACGATGGGTAGCTCGCGATGGCCGTGCTGTTGTACGACGGCTGCTGCGGATGAGCGTGTGAGAGAAAGCTATAGCCATGTCGACTCGCTGCGAGCTCCGAGTGGTGCTGATCCTGGAGCACTTCGCGCAGGATCTTGGCGTCGTTGTACTCGTCCTCGATTCCAAACATGCCGTGACTGCCGTCGGTCTCGTGGAAGTCGCTGGCGCCGCGCATCTCGGGCAGCCCACCGAACGTCGCGGGTGCACCAGCTGACGTTGTCGTCACTGACGGCTGGGATGGCAGCGCTGATGTCGTAGTCGAATAGTGCATCGCGCTCCAGGCGCTCACGTCGTGGGTCATTGGGTGCACTGCCGAGTGCGTCGACGTCGGTGACAGCGTCGACGACGAGCCGTACGCTGCGACGCGCGTGTTGTGGCCGAGCAGCGAAAGTGGCTGCGTTTGGGTTGTTGGCGGCTGGTGGTGCTGATGCTGATGATGGTGACTGATGTACTCGAACGACCCAGGCGTCTCGACTGCGAACGTCGAGCCCATCGACGGGTACATGCGTTGCTGTTGGTGCTGCTGGTGGTAGTGCTGCCGTTCACTGGTGTCTGCCGAGTCACTGGCTGCCGTCCCTGCACTGTCGCCTGAAGCGTACGGCAGTCCAGCAATGAACTGCTGCTGTTGCTGGTGGTGGTGGTCGTGCTGCTGCGACTGGCTCGGGTGCTGCCGCGCAGAAGAAGAGCTCATGCGGGTCGCGGTCGCAAACGGCTCGCGCCGGCGCTGCATGTCGGACGTCGTGAGCGCCGTCGGTGGCGCGATGGCGTACATGCCTGCCGGCGTACCAGGCAGTGGTGACGGACTGCTGTGATGGAATTGTGTGTGGGTGGTCGTGGATGTCTGCGGCGGCGGGTAGCTCATGAGCATCGTTCGAGGATGTCGTGGTAGTGCAATCTTGTGAGGGTACAAGTGACAGAGAGAGAGAGAGAGAGCTGGTGCTGGTGCTGGTGCTTGTTGATTGTTGTCGGGCTTTATGGGCTTGCGTTGGGTTGGGCAAGATGGCTGATGGGATGATCCAGATCGACGGACGGACGCGAGTGACGAGTCTCGCTTGACGGACAGCCGCAAGTCTGTCAGATTTGCTGCTAGTGACGACGGACAGGAGCAAATCGTAGGCAAGTGTGTCGTGGCTTGGCGGTTGGAAAGTGAGCGAGTGATCGATCGACCGGCGAGCAGCAGCAGCAGCAGGCAAAACCACATGCTCGCAAAGGGGAAGACCACAACACGGTGAGTCGACGCTACAGTCGGCTGTGGCATGAACGTGCGCTCGCCGCCGTCTGCTGAGACTCGCTCTCTCTTTTTGCTTGGCGCGCGCCAGCCAGCGGTAGGTACAAGCGCGGCCAGTCTCTCGCGCACCAGCTGCTTTGGCGCCGTCGCCCTCTCGCACATGATAATCTCCGTGCTTGCTTGTTTACGCTGCTCCAAACAGCGTGCAAATGCCCTGTCGAACATGATGCAGTCAGTGGTCATACAGACTTTGCATCCGACTGTGGCATCGATCGCAGGTCGTGGCATTGGGGAGCATGTCGAATACATACGAGTGCGTGCGTGTGTGCATGTTCAGGCACATTGCGCTCGCTCGGTTGTCGTTGGTGGTCTATGTGGCGATGACTGACTCGTGAAGCTGGATATGTAGCCGCGCTCGAAAGGAGCAGACGCTCGGCCACATCCTGCTGCATGCACGCCGCAGCCAGCACGAGCAGAACGTGAGTTGTCGAGAAGGTGGCTGCTGCATGCACGAGCCTCTGCATACACGCGTCCATACGAATCATCCACAGTCAGATCTCAATGCCAATCTCGAACTCTATCTTGATCTCAGCATGGATCTCGATTTGAACTCTCGTTGCGTCACTGCTCTACCACCAGCAGCAGCAGCAGAGCGTCCAGCGATATCAAACGCGGCCCGGTGCTGCGCCGCCACTCATAAAGTGGTTGCGTGTCGTCAGTGACGTGCGTCCGAGCCAAAGGGGGATGTTTGCTGCTCGGCAAGCTCAATGCTGCTCGACTCGAGCTCATGAAAGCAGCAACAGAGCTGCATGCATTGATCGATCGAGCCAAGGCGTCGTGCGAGTCCTCTACTGCTGCTGCTGCTTGTCCATTCGGCTCAAAGAGAGCAAGTTGGCTGAAACAGGCGGGTTCTCATTAGGTTCCTCTGCGGCGCGAATGGATGGATGGCTGAACGGTCCATGTGAGCAGCGAGGGAGCGAACGAACGCCCAGATGGTGATATCACATGTGTGGCTCGCGACGCCGACCTGGTCCAAGGTCCGAGTGCTGCTCGCTGAATGTTTTCCGCTGGTGAACAAACGACCGGTGACTTGCTGCTTGCTTCGTGCTGAGAGCGCTTGCGCTGACCGATTGTTCGACCAGCAGCGAACGCGCGATTACTATCGGCTCGCGCGCATCAGCAGCACAGCGACAGTCAGCACCGATGTCCGCCCCACACACAGCAGGCGCGAGTCTTTCCTGTTCGTTGCTGTTAACCAAAGCAGACATAAAGTTGGAGCGCGAGTCCTGTGCCGGCGCACGACTGCCGAGTTCCCATGCGTGAGAGCTGAAGGAGACCAAGCTTGCTACAGCATCAGGAAGGAGACCGAGCTTGCTACATCAACACCAGCAGCAGCATAGAGCGCTTTGGCGTGCAAGCAGGCTTAGCGATCACTCACGAACAGTCGATCGCGCTTGTTAGCATCGACGATGACGCTAAATGCTTATGGGTGCGAGCGCTCGCCAACTGGTCATCTCTGAAATGCCTCTGCGTGTCTGTGTCGCACAATATGACGGCTTCAACTTTGTTGCGACTGGATTTTGCTGCGCGACCTCGCAAGCAAGAGCGTACTGAGTGGGCGGAACAGATGATCGCGTTGGAAGCGGAAAGTCGACGCAGACACTGTTCGCGACCTTGTCGATGCGAGTGAGAGAGTTCGGTCGACACTCGAGGGCCAAGGTCACATGCGTGCGCCAACGACTTGGATACGCGATGCTGGCGACGATCGGACGAGCTTCTGATGAAAAAAGTAGCAACTGGAGCAGCGAGTGTGATCCTTCCTATACGCCGCGTGTGGCTCTCACGGATCTGCTGCTGCTAGTGCTGGGATATGCGCGGCCGCCGTACAGGCCGACTCGACGACCTGATCTGAACGACATGGACGATGTCGACTCGACCATTCTCGCCGCGCGCTCCACTCGCTTAGACGCACTTTTACTAGTGCGTCTGAGCTCGTGTGGGTAGTCGATATTGCGCTCCTGCGCTCCACCCAGCGTCGCCATCGCACAATACTCGGTCAACAAACAGTCCGGTCTGCGTGTCACGTCGTCACGACTCTTGATTGATACACGCATGCTCTGCTCGATGACGAGTGTGGTGGTGGTGTTGACCGTCGGTCGACACGTTGACGCACTTGTGCGCAGAGGACTGATCGATTGCGGGGAACGAGTGTACAGAGTCCTTGCCGTGCGTGCATCGTGGTGCACTGTTCGAGATCAAGCCCGCTACTCGAGCTCGAACTCGAGTTTGGCAGCGGTCGATACATGAGTCGCTGCAAGTTCACAAGCGAGTTTGTCGTCGGCAGCAACATCAGATGCGAACGAGAAAGTCAGGCCGAGTCTCGACGATCGGATGCTGGACAGGCGTTTGTGTAGTCGAGCATGGCGTGTCCTTCTGTCTGTCTGGTCCTCGCGAAGTCGCGTTGGAAGTTGGGAGTTGAAAGGAGAATTTCAAGCACCACGTCGAATGCAGCAACGACAGCAGCAGCCTCCAGCATCGGCGACAGCGTCGGCGACTTCATTCGAGTGCTCCGCTCGACATGGTCTGCCGACGCTCTCGCAACGTGGGCGGCATTCTCGATTCCATCCAGAGTCGCGTCACGGTCGCTGTTCGACGCCAGATGGAGCGATTGCTCGATCAATCGATTGCTGCGATGGGAGGAGCCAACAACACGCACGCACGCACGCAGCAACGAGTATGCAAAAGTCGACCGCGTCGGTGGTCGCCAGGTGGCGCCGCACAACGTGTGGCTCACAGTGGCCGCTTCAATAAGTCTGCTGTCGCGCTTTTACAGTACCAGCAACTGTGCGCCGACTTGCGGGAAATGGGAAGGCGAGTTGACGAGTCAACAGTACGACCCGACAGTGAACAAGCTCGAACAACGATGGCGTCGACTCGACATTGACAATCAAGTGAGCAGCTGGATTGCGACGCACACAGTCTGCAACTTGCTGGACGAGGATGGACGAACTGCGCTAGCTTGCGTCATGAGCATGTCGGCGCTGCGGTCACTGCCGCGGCATCGATGTCATCTCGCCAAGACTGGCAGAAGTAGTGAGGCATGCAGAACGCCGCATCTCGCATGCCTCTCGCCTCGGCGCTCGCTTAAGCGAATCTGATCATGAACAGATCGTTGAGCGCAAGCAGCGACGGTTCGACAATGGCGATAGCTTATCGAGCGGCACGACAGCAGTAGCAGCAAAGAGATGGCGATTTTGTGATTGTGATTGCTGTGGCGACCAAAACGGTGACTGTTGCTCCTGCTGCTAAACAGCGATGCACCAGCACGTCACGCACCACCGACCGTAACGTTCTGCTAGTAGGCATGCATGCACGCAGACATCCTGACAGACATCGCTGACTGGCGCTAGCGCGGCGAGCGCTCGGTCGTCTCGCATCGGTAATGTCGCTTGGTCGAGAGAGAGAGTAAGGACTGGAGACGTACGCAAGATGCGCTTCACATCTTCGCATCACCGGTATGTACAAGGCGCACTGGACATCATCCTCAAGTGCAGACAAGCAGATACGCGGATCGCTAACGGATTCAGTCGTCACGGCGCAACGACATACCGCTCGATTCGAACCGAGTCGAACCGAGTCGGTCTTGACGCAATGACAGCACTACTCGGACCGCTGCCGATCGATCTGCCACCTCAGTCTGCGCGACATCTCCCTCGCAATCAGATTCACGCTCTTTCACTCAATTTGTTCGTCTGGTCAGTTGCGAGGCTACTTGTCGTCTTTGGCTGCCGACGCGTCGTCGTCCGAGACCTCGTCACTCTCGTCGCCCTCACCTTCATCCTCACCTTCATCCTCACCTTCGCCTTCATCGTCCTCACCTTCGTCGTCCTCTTCATCCTCTTCGCTCTCGAACGCGATCTGCATCTTCACGTCAAAGTCACGACTCGCGATCCGTTCAGACGCGACTTGTTTGCTCTTGCGCGTACTCATTTCGCGCGGCGGCACTGGCGCAAGCGCTTTCTTCTTCTTGGCGCTCGCATTCGCCTTGGCCTTTGCCTTGGTCTTGGCTTTGGCCTTGATCGACTTACCACCTTCTTCGTCATCATCATCGTCGTCGTCATCATCGTCATCATCATCATCGTCGTCATCGTCGTCATCGTCCTCGTCGTCCTCTTCGTCGTCGCTGCTCAGTTCGCTCTCGGACGAATTGTACTTGCCTGCGCGGCGCTTCTTCTTCGCGAGCCGCTGCTTCTGCTGCCGTCGCTGCGTCTCGAGCTTCGTTGCGGCAACGAGCGCGGGCGCCAGTGCTTCGGCGCGCTCGAGCGCGTGCTGTTTCGCCCACGCAACGTCCTGCGCGAGCACACTCGCCGATTCGGTATCGGTATCGACATCAGCAGCAACATCGTCATCGGTATTGGCAGCAACGTCACTGCGCTTCTCTTTGTAGCTCGCAGCTGTGCGCTTTGCAAACGCTTCGGCGCTGCGCACGAGGCCGCGCTGCGCACTAAAGCACGTCGCAGCGACGTCAGCGAGCAGCGCCTGGAACAGCGCAGCTGACCGCGGCTCGGCAGCCGACACGTCGATCAGCAGCAGCGCTTTCACAAGCGTCTTCTGGCGACTCGCAATCTGCTCGTCGTCGACTGCGCCGTTCGCTGTCACCGTCCCGTCTGCTAACGCGGTAGACGCGGCAATGTGCTCGAGCGCAAGCAGCTCAATGCACATGTTGAGCCCGATGCGGTTGTGGTGCGCGCATGCAGCAGTTGCTGCACTGTTGGTTGTACCGGTATTGGTACCGGCCTCGAAGTGGCTCAGCAAGTGGCCGACGTACTTGATGCACGCAGCGAGGTCGAGCACGCTGCTGCTGCTGCTGCTGCTGTTGGTAGTACTCGCCGCAACACAAAAGTCGTCCTTCTCGATCACGCGCTGGACCAAGTGGATCGCAGCTTCTTCGAGCAGTGCGCAGTTGGCGCGCGACGCACGCACAAACGCAGGCCAGAACACGCTCAAGAGCTGCAACGCGCGCGACTGGTACCCGTGCTCGCTCTCGAGCTGCACGCGCTGGAGCGCCGGGCTAAAGTACGTCTCGAGCAGCACGGCGAGCACGGCGACGTTCCGGACGCGGTTGAGCAGAAAGAGCTTCCCAAAGCCCTCAACGATCGTGCTCTGGACGTCGAGGTCGTCGACGAGCAGGAGCTCGGCAAGCCCAAAGAGCACGGTATCGAGGTCGAGCGTGTCGACGCGCGCCGTTGTCGTAGTTGCTTGCTCGACAGTGTCGGTATCGTCATTCTCGACATTCTCGACACTGTCGTTCTCATCATCATCGTCCTCGTCCATTGGCTCGGCTTTGATCGCAGCTGCTGGCGGGACCATCGACTTGGGCGACAGGTCCGCAAAGCTAAAGAGCATGTCAAAGAGCGCTTTGATACAGTTGAGCTTCACGTCGCGCTCTTCGTCGTCGTTGCTCAGTGCGCGCCAGAACACGAGCATGTGCTTCTCGGCAAACGTCTTGTCGAGCAGACAAAAGAGCCCGAGCGCTTCCATGCCGGCTTCGCGCACAGCTGGCACGTCGCTCTCGATTGCTGGGAGGATGTACCGGCCCATGCCTGCGATCGTCGGGTCGCGCAGTGTCGACGCTGTGAGCTTGAGCAGCTGCGCCACGACTTCGAGGCACCGCAAACGTCGCAGCACTTCGGGGTCCTGCAGCAGCTTCTCGAGCTCCATCATCTCGCTCTGCACGTCGCCATACTCGGTCGAGTCGCTGTCGAGCGTCTCGAGCAGCGCTTCGAGCTCTTCGAACCGGTGCGCAGCCGCATCGCGCTCCTCGGGTGTGAGACCCGAGAGCATTGGCGGCGCCAAGCGTGCATCGTCGTCGTCGCCTGCGTCCTCGAGCGGATCGTACAGGTCCGACGTGATCTCGGCCACGACTTGGATGAACTCTTGGTCCGACGTCCCCGCGTGGATACACGCCATGAGCTCCATGATGCTCGCAATCAACTCGGTCTCCGTGTCGACGTTGCGCAGCATCTTTTCTACAAATGTGCAAGTATGCGCATATAACGTGTGGCGTATGTGCGTACCACAAGCACAGAGAGAGCCGTGAGCGCGCGTCAATGTGATTGCATAGTCATCCTACTGGAATCGCACAACGCATTCACCTACAAATACACCCATTCACCATCTCTCCTCGAGTCGATCTCACGTCTCGCAACACTCGACACACGAATCACAACATTCATCGCACGTACGCAGACAGTCGAGGAGCTTGCGGCGGCCAAACTCGTCCTGGAAGTCGAGCAAGTGGCCGAGCGCGAGTAGCTGCTGCGCGATAAAGAACATCTCGGCGCCGGCTTCGCACGCGACGACGACGAGCTTGCAAAAGTCCGAGATGTTGGGCAGCAACGCCGCGACTCTGTCGAGGTCGCGGTCGACTTTTTCGTAGTAGTAGCACTGTTCGCGCCAAAAGAAGATGCTCTCGGCGTCGCACGCTCCGTCGTTTGCTGCGAGGATCTCGAGCGCGTTGTGCGGCACGGCATCAGCGAGCCTCGGATCGGCCGTGACGTGGCGCAAGATGATGTGCGAGACCTTGCTGCCAATCGCCGGGAACTGCTCAATGTCGAGCGCCTTGAGCAGCGCGACCGGCGAGCCGCGGCACGTCGGGAGCCACTGGTGCAGCACCAAGTCTTCGCACGCGCGGCGCACGAGCTCCGAGCGATCTTGGAGTCCTTGGTCGAGCAAGTGCGCGCGGTCGTTGATCGGAATGTCGCGGATGCTCATCTGCTCACGAAAGACCGTGAACACGGCGTGCCGCACGTCGTCGCTCGTGTCACGGATGCGGATGAGCAGGTCCTTGTACGCAGCAGGCGTGATCGCAACGCTCAGTGCTGCTGCTTTGCGGACGTCTCTGATGGGTGAATGGGTCATGTGAAAACGACACAAACACAACACACGAGTTAGCAAGCAGAGCGTGTGGGAGTATGAGCCATTCTCTACAGTCATGGGCCACGAGCGATAGCTACACGCCACAGACTGACAGAAAGACAGATCATTAGGCGACGTACTTGGATGGATCCGAGACCATGAGCCGCAGGAGCTCGGCTGTGACTGCGTCTTTTGGGTCGTCTGGCTCCTGAATGCGCTTGAGCGCGTACACGCTCTGGACGCGCACGGCGCCCAGCTTGTCGTTTGCGCGCGGGATGAGCGTCGTGCGCAGCTTGTCAAACAAGTCGTCTCTAGCGAGTTGATTAGTACACATATACACACACACAAAGGCTCGTCAGTCCAATAACACTGGCCATCAGTCATCCGTACAGTCCATACATACAAATACGCACAGACACACACTCATACACACACAGGCACGTACTCGATGTACTCGAGCTTGTTGAGAATGAGCTGAAGAAAGTGACAGACACGCAGCCGCACGTGCTTGTCCTCTGCTGTCGTCGCGTCCATGAGGCGATTGAGAACTTCAATGCGCAGCTCGTTCAGACTGCTCTCCTGCGCACGTCGCGCTTTCGACAGCGGCGTCTCGCTCGCACGCTGCGCCGATTTGCGCAGACTCCCGATCGAGCTCGAACGCGCACTGCTAGTATCGCCAACGCTGCTGTTGCGGCTGCCGTCGCGCGGTGTAAACGCGCCGAGGAACTCGCCAAAGAACGCGCCAAACGCGTGCACGACAGCTGCACTGAGCTTTGGCGCGACGAGCACACGGGCGATTGCGAGCCAGATCTCGTCGCGAAAGAGCACCCAGTTCTCCTCAACGAGCTGCCGTCCAAAGCCGACCTCGTCTTTGAACACGCGTCGTAGGCGCCGCAGCGCTGGTGCGAGCGACGCGGCGTGTAGGTGGTGGTGTTGATGCGACAGTGACTCGTGCTGCTGGTACGCTGTGCGTTCGAGTGCGAGCGTCTGCACGTCCTGCAGCACTTCGCGCAGCGTCGCGACCCAATCGGCGCCGAGCACAGCCGTCTCGGCGGCTGCTGCAGCGCGCGCGTTGGCCGACGCGACTGCCATCGATCCGGTCGCTTTCTTCTTCTTTGGCATCGTGACGACTGCTATGACTGGAGCGCTCGCTCACTCACTCGTGACGTGCTAGCTCGATATGTGCGACGTCGAGCGCAGGGGATGATGATACGCGTGCTGGACGATCGACGTCGAGGTGGTCGCTGCTGCTTCTTTTCACGCTCGCGCACGTCCTGCACTTTCGAACTGCTGCAACCGCGCCAAAAGCAACCGAAGTCGAGAGTGATTGTCAATATGGTTGTGCTTGGTCAATCTGTGGACCACTTCAAGTAGATTCTTTCGTATAGAATGATCAGCTGACATAGGAAATGAGTCGCACACATAGCTGTGATTGGGAGCATGTTGTATTGAGTGTTCATATCGGGAACTTGTCCGATCGATTGAGTAAGAAGCTCGTGATTGCGTCATTGCAGTTCGCAGGACAAGAAGAACATCATCGCAGCACTCGACACACCATTAAACGGATCGATCGAGCGCACGCCGAGTGCTGAGCAGAGCATTGCGACCAACAGCGCTGCAAATCGAGCACCCGACAGACAGACACGAGATGGTAGCGAACGCGACAGTTGAGCGCGCCGAGCAGCTCAAGCTCAAGGGCAACCAGTGCTTCCAGAAGGGCAAGTTCAACGCCGCGATCGACATGTACACCGAGGCAATCGTACGTCGCTGCCATTCTCTCACTCCCACTTGCCTCGATGCCTTCGCTCGCTCGCTTGCATGTTCGTGTGTGCGTCACGGTGTCTATTGCTGACTGCATCACGCGCTCACGCCGCATCTTGCTACAATGTGCTACTCGCCATGTCAGGTGCTCGACCCAAGCCAGTCGACGTACTACTCGAACCGCGCACTGTGCCACTCAAAGGTGCGTGTGCGTACGTGTGCGTGATTTCATCCACTCATACTAACACGCACACTTGCATTCACCCATGCGGCAACAGCTCGAGCACTGGGCGTCGTGCCGTGACGACTGCACGCAAGCGCTTGCATGTGACGCGCTAAACGCGAAAGCGAGCTACCTGCTCGGCACGAGCCACGTGCACTTGCGGTGCTTTGATGACGCAATCGAAGCGCTCAACCGCGCGCTCGCTAGCGCCGAGAAGACGCAGAAGACCAAAGCGTTTCAGCACGAGATCGTCATCGAACTCCGACGTGCAAAGAAGACGCAGTGGCAGCACAGCCAGACAGCGAGCATCACGCACCACGAAGCAATGAAAGCGCAGCTGCACGCGCTATTTGCGTCATCCAGCAGCTCCGCACCACCACTCCAATCGACCGAGCCGCTCGATGCGCTCGTGGCCTATATGGAAAGCCTGACGCTCGAGCACGAGCGCGCGCAGCTGTACCCGAGCGTCGTGCCCGAGTACTTTGTTTGCCCCGTGAGCATGGAGGTCATGGTCGACCCCGTGACGACACCAAATGGCGTGTCGTACGAACGTCAGTGTCTCGAAGAGCACCTGCGGAAGAACGGACCGGTCGATCCACTCACGCGCAGCAAGCTCACGCTCGAGATGCTGCGGCCCAACACGTCGCTGCGCGCTGCGATCCACGACTTTCTCGACCGCCATCCGTGGGCGTTTGAGCACTAGGCGCATTCGTAGTCGACACTATTGCGCTAACTTATGACTCACCCACCACCCATTCATATACGTTTCCATTCACCCACCCAGACCCAGAGTATAGAGTCGAGATGATGTGAAAGTGCGCTACCTTATTGATCATCGTCGTTTGTAACGCTACAAGCAGCAGCGTCGCGATGTCGCTGGCAGCTCGACTATTCAGCCGCAGCCGCCGCTCGTGCATCGGCCACAGCCTTGAACTGCTTTAAAAGCGCAATCTCACTGCGCACAGCTTCGTGCATCCGCTTGACGTCCGCTTCGCGTGCATTGATCGCCGCCACTCGACTCTTATTGTCAATAATCGAGCGCTGATTTTCTCGCGCTCGTAAGCTACTTGCGAGGAATGGCAATAAATTGTATATGTATAATAGTTCAAATTGGAGCATTTCTAACTGTTTCTTTCGTTAAAAGCATAAATTACGAAATATAGAACAATATATTGACACGTGGGTCGCAATATAAATTAGATATGCGTTGTATGGTCTGCAAATATAAATGTTATACCAAACTGGAGTCATTGCGAAAGCACTTGATAGCAACAGCACCAGCATGACTACCAAGATCAACAGCAGCGACGTTTGCCGTCTCCTCTTTATCGCTTCGAGAACAATACCTAAAAGTGCACTTACTGTAGCGCCGTTCGACGACAAGCTCCATTAAGTGGCTACTCAAACCTAATGATCCATCTGCGAGGCATGCACGGTGACGTTTACCAACAAAATTTTGCAGCTCGTGCCAGGCAGTCGGCAGCCATCTACGAACGTTCGGTTTTGTGGACACCAATGCCACGAACGTGTACCGATGATAGTCCTGGGTCGTCGACCGTAACGTCCCACTGTGTTGACGAAGAGAGCGCAAGAGATGAGTCGGCACAATAAGTAAATGGTCGCAGTTACACGCTCAGATCAAGAATGAAATGCAGAACACGTTTGGACTCATGTT
>JAADXO010000392.1:0-18290 GCA_023337825.1 Globisporangium apiculatum | reverse complement strand
CGGCTGATAAGGGTGCTGAAGTATCGCACAACGCGCAGCGCATGCTGCTATCATCGTGCTTGCGATGCAGTGTGCTAGTTTGTATGTGCACTGCTCCTGTGTGCATGAGCTGTAGAGCGCAAGCAAGCTGCACGACGACGACGATGAGCTTCGTGACGCCTCGTATTCGTCGTGTGTGTGCTTCTTGAAGCGTAGTGTCGCTTCGTATGGGCCACTATTCTGCACATTCTCGGTTCGAATAGAAGCCTTGACGTGTACAGAATCGAGATCGCAATCGAGGTCTCAAACCGAGACAAGGAAGCCACAAACTGGACAAGCAGCAGCATGCATCGTCGCCGCCCAGGACACCGCGACGACGACGACGACAATACGCGAGGTGAGCTGCGTGTGTGCATAGGTTGTATGTGCATGAGCGCGCTTGCATGCCTGCAGTGTTTGGAGAAAGTGTGGAGGGCACGTGCTTGGCTCGATGCGCACCGATCCCATCGACCGTTGCGATCGCGATCGAGCACATGACAAGACGATCGCGTTCTGTGGTTGCTGAACGTACTCGCATGTGTGCTGGATATGAATGCAAACAGACTCGACAGTCGCGCATCACCCGCAACATGCACGCGCGCACGGCCACGATCCCGGCGTCGCGCTCGTCAAGACGCTCGCAGCAAAGGCGTGGCAGTCGAACCGCGTCAAGTCGGGGATGCTGCTCTGGCTCGTCGGGCTGTTCTTCATGATGCTCGCGCCAGGACTTTACACCGTCACACCCGGTACGTACAGTCCACACTCGCTCTCTGTCTACTGACTCGCCTCTACCTCCTCGTAGCATCGTATCGTATACACGCTCACACGGACACACTACATACGATAGACATGAAAGAGCAGTACGAGATGATGGTCGTGAACGCTGCGAACATGCCCGAGTTCCATGACGCGTATGCAAACTATGCAGTCGCGCAGGAGCAAGTCGACGACGTCAAAGTCTGGTTCTGGCGCTTTCGCGAGCCGTTTAAGACCCAAGTACGCGAACGACAGAGCGTCGCCGACAAGTGGCGCATGGAAGTTGAGCGGCTTGACGCCGTGCGCGAGCGTCGGATGCAGGACGCAAAAGCGTTCGTTGGCCTCTGGTCGGACTTTGGCATGGCCGAAGTGCGATCGCGCTTCTGGAGCGCGTTTGACAAAGGCAAGGTCTTTGCGCAGCAGCAGACGTTCTACCACATGCTTATCCGCGTCCTCTCGGCGCGCGACGAAGATGTCGTGAGCACGGTCTTGAACTGGCTCTTTGTCGCGCTCACGAACTTTACAACCGGCTTGCTTGGCGCGCTCTTCTACTTTGTCTTTAGCCTCGTGAACATGGTCGTGTCGTACCGACCCGATCCGCTCAGTGCACTTGCGTTCATTGTGCTCGGTGTCGTTGGCGCAACGAGCGTGATCGCGTCGTACCTCTTGGCGATGTACGGCATGGCAGCAAGCGGCGTGTACGTCGTTGGCAAAGTGCTCGTGCGCGACGCACTCGAGCAGGAGCAGCGCCAGCAACTGCGTCAAGACCGCCAGTTCTGAGTCCTGAGTTGTATACACCACATCCTAGTCAACAGCACTCGCTACAGGCAGCAATGACTTGCATTGAGCGAGCGTATTAGTGGAGTGTATGGAACCGATGAATCCTACAAAAGCTTTGATTTTGTATCGACGATGCGGAAACCAGAAACCAAGCGTGACGACATCACTGTGCACTCTGTGCCGTCGCATGTGCGTCATCAAGTGTGCACACTGAGTCGCTCCGCACAGCGTTGGCTGCTTACAACTTGCACGTGCCGTACGCCTTGTTGTTCGTGTGCGGGTCGATGTCGAGCAGCGGCCCGAGCAAGTGCCAGCCGCCGTCGACGTGGAGCGTCGTGCCGGTCGTGTACTGCGCGGCCGGCGTGAGGTAGAAGAGCACGCCGGCCGACACTTCCTCGACGCTGCCGACGCGCTTCGCAGTCGTGACCTTCTCGGCCGCTGCGACAAACACCTCGGCGCCACCTGCGTAGTTGTCGGCGCCACTCGACAAGATGATGCCCTATACGTATGTAGGTGTATGCAGATAATCACGCGCATAGTGAACACCATGATACACTAATATAGGACAGACACAAAGGACGAACTAATGTAGGTACATGACCACGTACCGGCGCGACGCAGTTGACCGTGATGCCCGACTCCGCCCACTCGACTGCGAGCGACTTGGTGAGGTTCTGGATGCCGGCGCGCGCAGCAGCGCTGTGCGCCATGAGCGGGTACCCGTTCTCCATCACGAGGATGATGTTCACGATGTTGCCGCCGTGCTGCTGCATGTACGCGTGGTACGCCTTCTTCGTCACGAGGAACGTGCCAGTGCTAATGAAGACAAGCAGCAGACGAGTACGACAAACGATAGAGAGCACAGGCGTTAGATGCACTCAAGTATACAGCACGCAAGCGTGCATACGCTGCGATGCAGTAGACAGTATGCACGTACAGGTTTGTGCGCATGACCGCCTCCCATCCCTTGAGCTTGATGTCTTTCACGAGTGCGCGGAACTGGCCGCCAGCTGCCAACGAGCAACCGCAACCGTGACAGTGCACACTCGTGAGTCTTCAGTGCCTTGAGCGCTATGCGTCACGAGCGACTGTATCCATCGCGCACGTACGTACCGTTGTTCACCAAGAAGTCGATGCGCTTGAACTTGGCGAGCGTCTCGTCGATGAGGTTGTCGACCTACATACAAACAGGCCCAGTCGCTACTTGTGAGTACACGTGCTCGATATGCCGTCATAGCGTCTGCGTAGCACCAGTGTATCTATATGACCACCGTGCATGGGCTCTCATCCGTACCTGCTCCTCGCTGCGGATGTCGCACACAATCGTGTAGATCGAGTCTGGGCGGTTCGCGCTTCCGAGCTCTGCGCGGATCGCGTTCGCTGCAGCGTCCAGACGCTCAGCATTGCTACACGTGGATCAGCATGCGCACCATGCAAGGCGGCAGCGTCAGCAGTAGTGTGTGCATGAGCATGGTCAGTGCATTGTGCATCACCCAGCAGCACACGCATGGGCAGTGGATCACGCACCGCGCAGCGATGACGACCGTGCAGCCGAGCGACGCGAGCTCGTGCGCGATCGACTTGCCGATACCAGTGCCGCCGCCCGTCACGATGGCCTACAGTCGACGCACGCACACACATCCATTTGTTCGTGCGACGAAGGAGCGAGTGAGTCGTAACCTGCCGCTGGGCAGACACTCAAACGGCTGCGGAAGTGAGCAGACGATGACAGCATACGCACCACTTTGCCATTAAAAAGCCCGGGGCGGTACACGCTCAGCGCCGAGGGATCGCGGATCGGCTTGGTCGTTGGCGTCATGGTCGTTTAAGTGTGGACAGGTGAAGATTGAATGTGTCGATCGAGCTTCAACACTCGCCAAATTGCTTGCGTGTACTTTTGCGATGAAGTTTCGCCAGTGACTGCTGCCAGTGAATGAAATTGACTGTATTTGAGTACTGATTTTGACATTGTGATAAAATATCAGAATCAAATTGGTAACAGAACATGAACATGAAAATCAAGTTGATGCATGTCAGATATGTCAAGATCCAAAATTGTAACAGCAACAATATACCTCCAAATACAGCATTGTTGCTTTTGACATCTCCACTTTCCTTGCACATCGGATTGTGGTCGCAATATGGTCGAAAGCAGCTCAGGTTTGTTGCATTCGACTGAGCAGTTCGTCATGAACATGGCATCTCAACTGCAGTCGTTGGTTGAGCTCCATTCGCGCTCATCAAGCTCTGTTGCCCGGTCAAGATACATGGATCATCCGAGCAGCCATTCTCAGCAAGTGCGACAGACATGTATTCGCTCTCTCGCTCGCTCTCGATTTCAGCGACAGCAGCAGCTACAGCAGTGTCTACGTGCACTCGAGCGTCCATCGCCTGCTCTGCGCGCCCGGTCTCTCTCAAACCCACAAGACGCAACACAACAAACGCTCGCGTGCATCACACCACGACCAGCTACTACTTGGCAGCACGTCACTTATCTGAACGTGTCGTAGCGCTCGGCGCGCTTCTTCGAGTACACGACCTGGCAGAGCTGGATCGTGCGCGCGCGGAAGCCAGCAGCGCAGTACTGGAGGTAGAACTCCCACATGCGCACAAACACGGCGTCGCGCTTGATCGTGCCGTTCTTGAGGTGCTCCTGGAAGCGCGCGTTCCAGCACATGAGCGTCTTGTCGTAGTCCGGCCCGAGGTTGTGGACGTCCTCAACGACCATCTTGCGCTCGGCAAAGAGCAGCGTCTGCGCCGTGGACGGCAGGAAGCCATTGGGAAAGATGTACTTGAGGATCCAGAGCTGGTTCGGGACCTTGAGCGACCGGTTCGCGGCAATGCCGTGGACGACCGAGAGACCGCCGTCCTTGAGGCACCGCGCAATGACCGAGTAGTACTCGTCGAGGTTCTTGTACCCGACGGCTTCGACCATCGCGATCGACACGACGCGGTCAAACTGGCGGTCCATCTTGCGGTAGTCGCAGTACTCGAAGCTCGTGAGGTGCGAGACGCCTTCGCGCGCAGCCCACTCGCGCGCACCCTTGAGCTGCTCGTGCGAGATCGTGATGCCCGTGACGTGCACGCCATAGTTCTTGGCGAGGAAGCACGCGAGGCCGCCCCAGCCGCAGCCGATCTCGAGCACGCGCATGCCGGGCTCGAGCTTCAGCTTCTGCGCAATCAAGTGGAGCTTGTTCTGCTGCGCCTTGTCGAGGTCCGAGACGTCGTCGACGCCCTTGAAGTAGCCGCACGAGTACTGCATGTACGGGTCGAGCCAGAGCTTAAAGAAGTCGTTGCCGATGTCGTAGTGGTGCGCCCCGACGATACCAGCGCGCGACGGCGACTGGTAGTTGAACACGTGCGCGCCGAGCGCAATGAGCTTCGAGTTCCAGGCCTTGAAGAGCTTGCGCTTCGAGTCGGCTGGGAGTGAGAGCAGGCGCGTGAGCACGACGTCGAGCGGCGTCACGGCCTCCCACTTGTTGGCCATGTACGACTCGCCAATCGCGAGCATGCCGCGGTTCACCCAGTCGAGGAAGATGCTCTCGTCGTGCACGATGATGTCGCGGCCGATCACGATGTCGGCCTCAGCGAGCATCTTGGTGATGAACGTCGTCGCGCGCGAGCGCAGCACGGGGCGCAGCGCGGCACGCAGGAGCATAGAGCCGAGCGCGACGCCGCCGACCACGGAGGCCGCGACGATCGCAGTGTTCTGCTTGACAGCCGACATGGTGGTGGTAGTGATTGACAGAGAGGGGAGGGCGACGAGCGGTCGATGAAGGCTGCGAGGGGCTTGTCGACTTGCGAGGGACTTGGAAAGTGAGTCTGCTGTTGTTGCGCGCTGCTGTTGCGCGCGTTGGGCGAAGGGATTGAGCACAACGGCGACAGCAGGAAGGCTAGGGCTGGCGCAATGCGAGCAAAGCGCGTGGTGGCCAATGTGTGTGCGCCACAGACACCCCCCTCGCGGACCACCGACCGAGGGGATTCGGTGCTGACGTGGAGCCATAGGGTGGTGGTCAGATTGCAGGCGAGCGTCGAGCAGATTGGCAGATATGCATTTACACAAGACCTTATTCGTGCTGAGATGCATATCCGTCCGTATAAGTACGAGCGTCATAGCGACTAAAAATGCGGCAACAGAGACTGTCGCGCATCGTGGCTCTGCTGTGTACCTATCCTCCAGTCCCAAGCGATCGCTCCCAGCACGCTGCTTGCTATCGCTTGCCCTCTCTTTACGAGAGTCTCTCTCTCTCTCTCTCTCTCTCTCGTTAACAGCGCTCTCACAGCAATATCTCGTCGCCAGCTTCCCACGAACGAATCGCAGCCTGCCAGCTAAGCAGGCAGCAAGGCGGCACAGATTACGCCTTGCACCCATAGTAGACACGAGTCAGGCAGGTCGTTGCAGTCTGTCCATGCAATGGTGCTAGCTGCAAACTGCTGGAGCCCGAGCCTCATGCATCGCTCGCTCTATCTCCCATGTCCAGCCAAAATGCCTGCTGGCATGCAGCTGCTGCTTGGCGGTGCCGCTCCATGTGGAGCGCGCAGATCAATATGGGTGGCGCGCACTACCAGTTTCAGTCGAGCTTGAGCTTCATCTGCGACGAATGCAGAGACCATGAGCAACTGAGCAGGCACAGCAGGAGTCAACGTTGACACGACGGGAATGGCGCACACTTGGCCTATCGTTTGTGAGCGCGAAGAAATCGAGGGACTTGTGTGTCTTTCTCACAGTAATCAACGAGTTTGATTGACATTCATTGCATTGTGTGGACCACGGAGCGAATGTATTGTGTATTTAGACGAGTAGCAGTATATTTAGTTGAAATAACGAAATACACAGCATAATCAGCACCATTTTCAAACGCACACAAGGTCCACTATTCAGAGGTCGCCGAGCCACTCGATCCCAACCCGACATCACCAGCCCGACGTGACACTTGCGCCGCACACACTCAGCAGGAGCAGCTCTCGACGCCCTCGCGCCTCGAGACGATACCGCACACGCAGCACCGAACGCATCGAGCAACATGGGAGGCAAGCAGTCGCGCGTCGAAACGTCAGATGTCGAGACCGAGCTCAAGCAGCAGACAGAGCGCCAGGGCGAGACGCAGGCGACCATCAGCCTCACGCCTGCGCTCGTAGCGCAGCTCAACGACAAGTCCGAACCCGGTGCGAACAACGCCGTGGCGCTCTCATCAAAGTAGGTTGTCGGTGCTTATCGCTGCCGTGCGTGCTGCTGTTGTCGCAACCGAGCGGTCTTGTTCGCGAGCAGCAGCAGCTTCAGCATATCGTCGGCACCGTCGTCATGCTGACGAGCTCGTGTGCGTGCTGTGCTTCGTAGACAGGAGGCGTTCGTGAAGCAGCAGCTGCAGGAAGCATATCGCAAGGTCCGTATCGAGTTGCTCGTGTGCACTGAATGGATCAGTCGCTTTGCACGGAAGAACAAGCCATAAAACTGACGGACTGCGTGTGATGTCGCTGCGTATCTCTCCACACGTACCCCACATCCGTGCGTATGTACAGGGTGCCGCGGACTTTCGCAAGGAGCAGGAGCAAAAGCAGAAGCAGGCAGCTGCAATGGCGAACCCTGCAGCAGAAGCCGCCCAGCGCGCAAAGGAGCAGGAGGCGACCGAGAGCGCCAAGGTCCAGCGCCTCGTCGACGAGCTCAGCAACAAGAAGTACCGCGCGCCGCTGAACGACGTGCAGTGCGCACCCGAGCGCGACGCGTGTCTCCAGTGCTATCGCGACAAGACGAGCGACGTCCTGCAGTGCAAGGAAGTCGCCGATGCGTTCGTGCGGTGCGCGCAGCAGACGACCGAGGTGTGTTCGCAATAGCTTGCTGGTAGTGGCCACGTGTGTGTGTGTATGTGTGAAGGTTGGGGAGAAGGCACGAGTGTGTCGATGTGACACGAACGGTAGCTGTCACTGACGACGGTCGCTCTGTCTGTCTGTCTGTTTGTGGGTGCTGTCGTGTCTGCAGCACTTTGTGAAGGAGAACTAACCGAGTGGAGCCTCGCGCCACAAGCCTAGAGCTCACCGCTTCAATCGTTGGCGTGTACGCGTGCGAGTACAGGCGAGTCGATCGGTCGCCCTCGCGCTGTTGCGACCGCCACTTTGTCAAATGCAAATCAATCCGCCAGCTACCGAGTGCGTTCTCTCTTGTCCATGCCGTTCAGTCCGTTCATTGCGTACAGCTGGATGTGTGCCACCGTCTGCTTGCCTGTTGCTCAAGCCATGCGGCTCGCAGTGCCCATACACAACGAGACTTACAAATCACACTGTGCGACCACGCACGGCCATGCGCTCCGCACAAGGTCAAGCACGACGTCGAGATCAGTGAGATGAGGACACATCACGATGCATACACAGCCCCACACATTCAGACAGCGAGATACTAAAGCCAACGAGCACGAGACTGAGGAAAGAAGCCCAATTGACTGACGTGCACTCGGAGCTGCTGCGCACGCACCGACAGTGTCGAGTAGCGGCGCAGCCATATAAATGAAGGGATCTCTGCAGTCAAGACGATGCACGACACGTGCTCGCTCGCTCTCTCGCACTCTCTCTAGTTCTTGGCCTTGGCCTTGCGGTCGTCGAGGATGCTGCCAATCATGCCAGGACGCACGTAGCTCGTTGGCTGGCCAATCTCAGCACCGAGGCCGTCAAAGCTGTCGACCTGGATGATCACTTCGCGCGCGGCCTCGACTTCGTCAATGAGCTGTTGCTCGTCGGCGGTCGCATTGCGCTTCTCCTTGCGGAGCTTCGTGAGGATCGCATCGGCTTTCACGGCCTTTGGCAGCGTCGCGTTGAGCAGCGCGACGCGGTCCGTCGCGTCATTCGAGACAAAGAGCGACTCGGAGAGCAGGTCGCGCACGGCGTTGTCGGTCGACAGCAAGTCCGCGACCTTGCGGACCTGCTTGTCCGATGGCACGTCGTACGGCAAGCCGAACGGGAACGACAGCCCGCGCATGACGCCGCCGACACCGGGGACAGGGAAGTTCTTACTGATACCAACAAGACCGGTCTGCGCGTCGTGGAGCAGCTGCGTCATCGCGTAGTCAAAGATGGCGTCAATGCCGGCAACGTCGCGGTTCTGCTTGTAGTACCAGCACGCCGAGTACCCGAGGTAGAGGCTCGAGAACACATCGGCAAAGCGGCCCGAGATCATCTCGGCAAACTTGAGCTTCCCGCCGAGCACGAGCGCGAGGTCGGCTGAGACCGCAAAGTTCTTTGCGACCTTGGACAGCTGCGACTCGTAGTGTGCGAGCAAGTCGTTCTTCGACCGCGAGCGCGTCACGGCCGTCGTGAGCGACCCGGCCGTGTTCGAGACGCCGTGCTTCACGAGGTTGTTGACTTCGCGCTTGAAGCCAGCGATGTCGTCGCCGTGCTGGATCGTCTTGATGAGCTCGTACAGGTGCGGGTGCGCGCGCGTGAGACCTTGGCCAAAGATGATGAGCGACCGCGTGAGGATGTTTGCGCCTTCGACCGTGATCGCAACTGGCAGCGACGAGTAGATGCTCGAGAGGAAGTTGTTTGGGCCCTTGCAGATGCCCGCGCCGCCGAGCACGTCCATGCCGCGGTTCACAACGTCGCGGCCGCGCGCTGTGATCTGCTGCTTGCACACGCCGCTGATGACCGCTGGCTGCTCGTGCTGGTTGATCATTGCGTTGACCATGTGCTGGCCCGACTGCATGATGAACGCCTGGCCGCCCATGACGGCTAGCTGCTCCTGGATGCCCTCGAGCGATGCGATCGGGACTTTGAACTGCTTGCGGATGCGCGCGTACGCGCCAACGGCGTTGACCGAGACCTTCGCACCGGCGACCGCCGAGGCCGGCAGACTGATCGATCGGCCTTCGGCCAAGCAGTCCATGAGCATGTTCCAGCCGTAGCCAACGCGCGTCTGACCGCCAATGATCTTGTCCATCGGGATGAACACGTCATTGCCAACGACTGGGCCGTTCATGAATGGCACTGCAAGCGTGTCGTGGCGCTTGCCCATCTCGAGGCCAGCGTGGTCGCGCTCGAGCAATGCGACCGTGATGCCTTCGTGGCCGAGACCCTTGAGCAGGCCCTGCGGGTCCTTGACGTCGATTGCCAGGCCAACGCACGTCGCAACCGGCGCGAGCGTGATGTACCGCTTGTTGAACGTCGCACGGATGCCGAGCACGCCGTCCTGCTCGACGACAACGCCCGTGTCGCGCATCGCCGCAGCGTCCGAGCCGGACGACGGACCCGTAAGGCCAAAGCACGGGAGCTGCTTGCCGGACGCGAGGCCCGGGAGAAAGTAGTTCTTCTGCTCGTCCGTGCCGTAGCGCAGCAAGAGCTCAGCAGGTCCGAGCGAGTTCGGCACGCACACAGTCACGGCAGCTGGCGGACTGCGCGACGCGATCTTTGTGATCACGAGCGAGTGGCCGTGGGCCGAGAACTGCTTGCCGCCGTACTCCTTCGGGATGATCATGCCGAGGAAGCCCTTCTCTTTGATGAACTGCCACACCTCGAGCGGCAGGTCCTGCTTGTTGCTCACGGCGTAGTCGTCGATCATCTCACAGAGCTGCTGGACTTCCTGGTCCATAAACTGCTGCTCCTCGGCCGAGAGCTTCGCCGTGTACTTGTCGAGCGTCTTGAGGTCCGGCGAGCCCGAGAAGATGTCGCGGTCAAAGCCGACTGTGCCGCTCTCGAGCGCGGCCTTTTCCGTGTTCGACATGCGCGGCATCATCTTCTTTGCGAGCTTGTACAGCGAACCGTACACAAACGTGCGGCTCTGCTGCGCGTGCGCGGCCGGCAGCAACGCCGAGTTGGCTGCGAACTGCTGCTGCGTTGCTGCGAGCATGCGCACCGAGCGCTTCGACGCGGTCTTGAGCACCGCTGGGGAGAGCATTGTAGCGAATGAGCGAGCGAGTGGAAGAGAGAGATGGAAGGTGGAAGCGGAGCGCGAAGTGCTGCCGGTGGATCCAAACGCGGAATGCGCACAGTGCGAGCTGCTCGCGCCGAGTGCGTGCGAGCACGTGATGCGATGGCGAGCGAATCGTTGCGAGCACGTTCAACTTCGGCTGGATCCACGACGTGCGACTTGCAGCGTGGGCCACGCTAATTTTAGATGGGTCATGCGACAGCGGATGTGCAGCTACACTTGATCTTAGTACGCAGAGCTGTGCAGCGCTGAGTCGCATACAGAGCCGCAGACGAAAATACAGGTCGCACGTGCAAATTTCACGACGAATCCGACGCGAGACCTCCATTCAAGCGCGCGGATTGGCTCGATTGTATCGAAGGCGTGACGCGCCATTCGTGACGCGCCAGATGTTGCCTTTTGCGATCGTCAAGCACCAGCAACAGCCACAAACAACCAGGTGATGATTGCGGTGATGCCATCATCCGACTCGCGCTTCTTACAAGTGAAAGATCACAGATGGCGACAAGAGCGATCGGTGTGCGCTCGAGCACTCAAAGGTGCGATCCGAGCGTGTCAAGAGCACCTCGCTGCGGCATGCAAACGCCATGCAGTCGATTTGTATGGCGATCAACACAACGATGCGAACCAACATGGCTTCATTGAGCTGCTGCGTGGACGCACTGCCTTCCATGCCATCCACTGTCAGTCCCATGCACCTGTCAACGACACTGAATGCATCGTCGTGCACCTGCGACTACGTTGTCATCACAATCGACTGGACACACGCATCCATACACACACACACAACGTCTACAAGCGCATTAGAAGCTCCCGCCTGGTTGGTAGCTCAACATATCGGCGCCACGTGCCACAAACACCTTTTGGAGCATCGCGTCGCCGCACGCCATGCGCGCGCGCTCGGGCGTCACGGGACTCCGGAGCTCAAAGTGCGCGTCGCCAACACCGGCGTCTTGGCGCGCAGCGTAGATCGCGTCTTTGACTGCAAAGAACGCACTCGCACCGAGAAACAGCGGCGGCTCGCCAACGGCTTTGCTCGAGTGGACCGCAAAGCGGTTCTTTGCGCCAGTCTCGAGCCAGACGTTGAACGTCTCGGGCACGTCGTTTGCGCTCGGGATCTTGTACGCACCGGGGCCGCGCGTGAACAAGTGGCCGCGCGGGACATACGGGTGCGCGTCGTCGCCCCACACGAGCTCCTCGAGCGCAAAGAGCCCAAAGCCCTGCATGAACGCGCCTTCGATCTGCCCAATGTCGAGCGCCGGGTTCACGCTCGCGCCCAAGTCCATCGCTATGTCGACGCTCGTCATGCTAAAGTCGCCCGTGAGCACGTCGAGCTCGACTTCAGTACACGCGACGCCGGTTGTAAAGTAGTTGAACGCTGTGCTGACAGCAGCGTTCGCTGCGACCGTTTTGGTAAAGTCGTAGCCGCAGCGGTCGGTCGGGACGATGTAGAAGCCCTGGGCCGACAAGTTGACGCGCTCCATGTACGCCGTGTGCGCAACGTCGCTGAACGACGCAGCTGCGCCGCCGAGACGTGCGCGAACAGGCGCCAGGCGCGCGAGGATCTGCTCGCACGCGTCGAGCGTCGCCATGCCGTACAGGTCCGTGCTCATTGACGCAGCCGACGGCTGTGAGTTTGGTACTTTCGACGTACACGTCGTGTCCACATGGACCTTGGAGTGTGGGACGCCGAACGCGCGGGCGGCGACTTGAATGACTTTTGTATGGAGCCCTTGACCCATCTCGACGCCGCCGTGGGAGACGAGGACACTGCCGTCCGCGTACACGTGCACGAGCGCGCCGCCTTGGTTCATAAACTTGGCCGTGAAGCTGATGCCAAACTTGCATGGGAGCACCGCGACGCCGCGCTTGCGCCACCGATGCTGCGCGTTGAACGCCGCTGCTGCTTCCTGCTTGGCTGCGAAGTTGCTGCGCGCGAGCGTGCGGTGCCACAGCGAGCGGACGTCAAAGTCCTCGAGCGGCTGCCCAAAGTGCGTCACGTCGTTCGGTGCGTACAGGTTGCGTTCGCGCACAGCTACTGGCTCGAGCCCGAGCACTCGAGCAACGTGCTCGACGTAGCTCTCGGCGACAAACAGTCCTTGCGGGCCGCCAAAGCCGCGGAACGCAGTGTTCGTCGGGAGGTTCGTACGGCAGACCGTACCGCAAGCGCGGACGTGCGGGATCTTGTACGCGTTGTCGCAATGGAACAGCGCGCGGTCCATGACGGCTTGTGACAGATCGAGCGAGTACCCGGCGTTGCTATACATTGCGAGGTCGAGCGCAACGAGGCGGCCGTCGCGCATCGCACCGACTTTGTAGCGCGCAACGAACGGGTGACGCCCGCCGGTCGTGAGCATGTCGACGTGGCGCTCGAGCACGCACTTGACCGGCCGCTTGAGCACAAACGCCGCGACCGACGCCGCGCACGCGACAAAGACGCTGCGGGTCTCTTTGCCGCCAAAGCCGCCGCCAATGCGCTTCGTCGTGCACGTGATGCGGTGCTCGTCGAGTCCGAGGACGCGCGAGACCATGACCTGCGTCTTCGTTGCCGCCTGCGTCGACGAGACGATTGCGAGGCCGCCTTCGTGCGGCACGCACAGCGCAACGTTTGTCTCAAAGTAAAACTGCTCCTGGCCGCCCATGTGCACGTCGCCTTCGATGACGACGTCGGCGTCCGCAAAGCCGCGTGCAACGTCGCCGACTTCGAGCACGTGCGCTGGCAAGAAGAACGACTCGGCGCGGATTGCGTCGGCGATCGTGATCACGGCCAGTAGCGGCTCGTACGCGACGGCGACGAGCGCGCTTGCGGCCATCGCGAGCTCGTGCGAGTCGGCAACGACGATCCCGATCGGCTGGCCGACGCACACGACCTTGTCTTTCGCAAAGCACTGTTCGTCCTTCACGATCGGTCCCATCGCGTTCGACCCGAGCGCGTTGCGCTCAAACACGCTCGCGTCAAAGAACGCATGGACACCAGGCAGTGCGAGCGCAGCGGTCGCGTCGACGCTCGTGATGCGTCCGTGCGCGCACGTCGAGAGCACGAGCGCGCCGTGGAGCGTGCCGGGTGCGACCGGAATGTCGTCCGTGTACACGGCCTCGCCGGTCACCTGCACGTACGCTGACTTATGCATGAGCGGTTCGCCGACCGGCGCGCGCGTCGCTGCATCGTGCTCGACCGGTCGGTGCTGCGAGTCGGTGAGGCCGCCGCGCTCGACGCCGTAGCGCTGCGCGCCGTGCGAGATCGGCCGCGTTTGGTGCACAAACGAGTCGCCGGCCGACCGGAGCGCCTCGCTGACCACAGGTGCTGCAGGCAACTGTGTAGCGCCTGCAGCAGTCAGAGCGTGCGTCTGCACGTCGTTGCGCAGCGTCGCGGCCGTTGCAACATAGAACTTGAGCAGGAACGACGCGCAGAGGCTCTCGCGGTACTTGGCCATGCCGCCCGGCACGCTGTCTGGGAGCGAAAAGTCACGGGCGTGCAGCACGTCGCACGCTTCGTCAAACGTAGCCGCGTCAAACGCTTTGCCGACGAGGAACTGCTCGGTCGCAGCTGCCGCTTTAGTCACTGGCGCCATGCCGCCGTATACAACTGACGCGTCTGCAATGATCCACGAAGTACCTGCACGTGCTGCTGCTGCACAAGCTAGCTGGACGCGGATGCCGGCCGTGACGATGCTAATGTCGTCTTCACGCCGCCGCGCCTGCTTGAACGGTAGCATGTACTCGTACGCCTTGGTATACGGCACGTACACGCTCACGAGCACTTCGTCCGGCGCGAGGTCGACTTTGCGGTACGCGAGGAAGAAGTCACGGACCCGCACGAACCGCGTGCGTGCTGTACTCTGCAGCTCGACGTACGCGTTCATGGCCGCAAGCAGCGGGTTCAGGTCCGAGATCGGACTCGCAGTCACGAGATTCCCCGCGACGCACGCGACGTTCCGGATGTGCGTGCTCGCAAACCACTGGAGCATCGCGACGATCGATGCGATGGCGCGTGTTGCGTACAACGGCAGCGCTGCGACGCGTCCTGCAAGGTACGTCTTTGCATTCGTGAGCGTGACTGCCGCACCGAGCTTGACGCCTGTGAACGGTTGATTGGCACCTGCAAACACAGCCGCGTGGATCGCGTCGTTTGCGTCGATGTCGCTGACTGCAACGAGCTCGGAGACGCGGTTCACACTGATCAAGTGCGCGTACTGGAGGCTCTTGAACTTGGTCTCGATGCCCATCTCGGTGTTCCCGACCGAGATCTTGGCGCTCGGGTACTGCGTCTTGAGCGCAAGGAGCTGCGCGAGCGTCACGGGCGCGAACCACTGCACACGCGCGCCACGGAGTTCGACAACCTCGGGCGCGAGCGCCTTTGCTTCGAGCTCGTGTGGGAACGTGTTCGTGTCGCCGTGTGCTGCTGCGAGTGCCATCGTCGCCTCAAACTTGGCTGCAAGCGAACGGATCTTGCGTGTCGAGCAGCTCGTGACCTGCTTCACGCCGCCGTTCTCGTCGTCGAGCTCGAGGTCTTCAATGTCGACGTCCGGGCTGCCCTTGCGCGGACAGCCGTCGCACGCGCCTTTGCACGTTGCGCGCGCTGCGTCGTTGCCAAAGCTCTTGGCGGCGTCGAGGATCGGACGGTAGCCCGTGCAGCGGCACAGGTTGCCGTCCATGCCGTGCTCAATGTCGGCCATCGTCATCTCGACGCCGGTCTCGCGCTGCTTGACCATCGCATAGAGCGCCATGATGAAGCCTGGCGTGCAGTAGCCGCACTGCGAGCCGTGCGACTCGGCGAGCGCTTGTTGCACAGGGTGCAACCCGGTTGCATCGAGCCCTGCGCCGTTGATCGCACCGACGCCTTCGACAGTCGTGACTGCGCACGCGTCCATTGCGCAGAGCGGCGTGAGGCACGAGTTGACCGACAAGTGGCGCACTTGCTTTGCGATTGGGTCAAACTTGGACACCATGACTGTGCACGCGCCGCAGCCGCCCTCACCGCAGCCGAGCTTCGTGCCTTTGAGTCGGAGTGTGTTGCGTAGGAACTGCAGCAGCGTGAGCTCAGGTTGTGCATCTTTCTCGGCCACGACAATGCGCTGGCCGTTCACGTACAGCAGCAACTCATGCCGCACAGTAGGTGCCTGCGTCTCGAGTGCGTGCTTTACGTCCGAGGCGCTCGAGTCGCTGCATTCCTGCGCATGTGCAGTCATTGCGTCGACAGTCGTGTGCGTCGAGCTGCTTGTCGAGTCTTGCTGTCTGCTGTTGCTGCGGGCAACGAAGGGAATTTGGATCTGTGTGCTGGTGGTCTGTTCGCCTGCGAGTGTTTGTTAAGGATGCGGAAGCTGAATGCGCGTGGGCGACTGTGTTCGGAAAGCAATGCCGAGCTTCTTTTCAGGATCGTAGTCAGAATGACGCTTGGCGCATCAACGCTAAAAGCGAAGAAATGTTAAAACCAGGTGCATGACAGCCGAGAAGTCTACAGTCAAGTAGTGACCCTATACAAAGTCCAGCATACGCAGATTCGACAGCACCGTGTTTTGAAAAAGAACGGTTGAAGATGGGCATGAACCAACAGAAACTCGCATTCACCACCCAGATTGCACGGAAAGTGGTGTTGACCACAAACATCAACTCAAAGTGAAATAGATGAATATATATCTACGAGTCTAATAGATATGATAATATTGGTGTCGTAGCATAAAATGAGTAACGAACAAGAGAGACCAGAAACACCACATCATCTATACACAGGCAAACTCGCGTCGATGACAGCACCGTCAGCAGCGATCAAGAGCGCGCAAGCTGGATGTGATTTACTTCTGAACACACGTGGATGGACCACCATCACGAACCTTGGTCGAAGTTGGAAGTTGTGGCTGAGGATAGAGGGGACGCTTGTCGATAAACGGTGACTGCCCATTGGTGTTATCGTTTGACATAACCGGTCATAGGAAAAACAGAACTGAGAAAATATGTGTGACGCTTTACTACATACCAGGTTGCACCACCTTTTGCTGTCTCCCTTGACCTAGCTCAGCGCGGAGTTGGCGCATGTAACATTGAACGCAAAACAAGAATACTTCGGAACGGCGGCAATCAACAACGACGTACGTGCAGTGAAAGCGACGAGCAACAACTTACAGTTCCAGCACTGTAACGACAACTCCGAGTATCAGTACCTCTCGCAATAAGTGCAGCACCACAGCGAGACCAATCAGATGTTTGAGTACGAGGTTTAAGATATCGTCAAAACAAATGAGGCTACACGAAGAGATTCATGGCGTACACTCAGCGAGATTCTATTTAGCGAAATGAACATATGAATGGAATTGAATTTATTATGCTCATGGTTTTATTCGTTGCACGTAAATTTTATGAAGATGTCGAGCACTAGCAGATCGACCGATGCACATGTGATTGCGTCAAACGACAACATTAGAAACAGAAGTCGCACCGCATGCGAGTCTATTGTACTAGGATTAGTCGCAGCTGAAGTGTGTGCTGTGTTAGTCAAATAGAGCTGACTTTGTTTAATACACACATATGAGGCGATGCACAATCACTGTCGCTCTCCACTGAATACTGGCAACCCTTCAGGCTGACAGTCATCACAAAATACATCTCATTTCTGGGTGGGACTGCTATTACTTCTATTACCGTTTACTAATACTAATACTGTACACTCAGCGCGGCACTTCAAAATAAATGAACCATGTTATGTACGCACGTATTATTGCTCTCTTGGTTGTATATGTGTTGCATATACGTTTGATACACAGTTTTATCGCAAGCCGAAGAACTTCCGCACGTGTAAACGTGTCAAATGATAGAAATATGACGCTGCTAACGACACATAAACCTTGAATCTCAGTTGCACCAAAAATTTAAATTAGGACGTAGAATATGCAAAGATACACCAACTATCACAAAACCATACATTTGTATGGAAGAAACAATAATTTTGCAAAATTGTATTTTTACCAATTTCATAACGATATATTTTTAGAGTCATAATCTCTGTATTTGTGGAACGTAAGTGTGTAAGACCGTGAATGTTGATCTATATTTTTGTTGACGGATGATCATAGATTGGAGCATACATTTACCGGATACAGATTGATGATTGTGAAGAGATGTGATGGAGTATGGATATGACCATATGTGCATTTGAACAGCACAAATGTAGTTGCATATGTTTAGCAATAAAAGCAGAAAGATGCCGCTGCATTTCAATCGAATTTTTATATGATCGTTCTAACGCTACCAAGACATACAAACAAGCTCATGCAGAGATGGCGCAAGACATTTGACATGGCAGGGAAGATACTCACAAAGGTGGTACTCAATGGTAAGGTCACTGTGGCAAAGAGAAAAAATAAGTCAGGAGTAGCGATGATATCGACCAAAATTATTCTTTATGTAATGATTCGGCACACATTCAATATTGCAATATGGAACGAAGTTTGACCACAGTGGCTCTTATGCTCAAATTTGCAACACCAGACCAGCCGAGTGGGTGCGCAATTATGACGTAGTTGTGTGTTTTCTCATTGAAGCTGCTGATGGTTTTTCTGACACAAGACGAAATTATCGGTATAGCAACATCTTATCGGGCCACCCAAAGGACCAAATTGTGCATATCATTTTGATTGTAAATTCTGTTTCATATTGTATTTAATTGTCACATTTGCATGTCTCGCCGCTGCTTCACAGCGCAACACTATCCTCCAGCCGCTCACACACAACACCTGCACACCTGCACAAACACCGCAGCGTTACCCTTCGCAAGCACCAGACGCGACTACAGCACACAACGTATGTGCGTGCGACGTTGACAGCGCGCACT
>JAADXO010000391.1:0-18312 GCA_023337825.1 Globisporangium apiculatum | reverse complement strand
CGACTGAACGTGCAGTTCGATCGCGCCAGTCGTGACGCCAGCTGCGTCGACTTCCAGGTCTATCGGTCCGTACCCACACATAGAGAGAGCGACACAAGCAGCACAGAGCAGACAGTGTGGGTGAGAGGCTGGGATGTGCAGTGCACTGTTGACGTGCGCATACGCCGCACCGTTCGCGATGATATTGATCGGCCGTCGCACTGCGTCTGCATCTTTGTCTGAGCCGCCAGCAGCAGCAGCAGCATCTGCGCTGTTGAGTGCTGCGCCGAGCATCACAGCGCTCCAGTTCGCCGAGACGGCGTACGCGGCATCGGCGCTCGTGAGCGCATCGATGCACGCAGGCTGGAGCTCGATCTGTGCAGCACTTGCGACGAGGTCCTCGCGATGGATGCCCTGCAGCAGACGCGCTGCGATGACGCGCTCGATCGACTGCAAGTCGACTGCCGCGAACCTGTCGAGGTACGCGCCGAGTCCAAAGGCGTCAAAGCGCGTCGGTCGCAGTTCGACGGAGCATTCGCCATCAGCAGATGGGCTATTGGCTGCACGGCTGCGCTCGCCTTGGCCAAGTGGCTCGAGCAAGCGCAAGTCGGCCATGTACTGCTCAACGACGCGCTGCACCTCAGCTGTGTGAGCTGATCGCGACGACGACGACTGGCGGTCCGTAGCGCGCTGAAACAGCAGTGTGATGGTGTCGCGTACAGTCAGTGTCTGGTCAAAGTCTGCGCACAACACGACGCGACGGTCGCAGTACTGGCGGTGCTGAAACGAGCGCCGCGCAGCAACAGCTGCCGTAGCTGCTCGCATTGCTGGCGACGTTGTCGTCATCGCGCTTGCGATCCGTCGCTTCATTTTTGCTTGAGTGATGCGTGTCAAGAGGAAGGCGCTTTATAAAGAGCACTTGGAGCTCAGAAAGTGACACGGCACTCACAATACTGACACACACAATACGACACACAATACGACATACGCTCGACACAAGTGAGCAGCAGCAGCGATGGCGACCAAGCAGGAGACACCCGGGCAGATGAAGCAGCGCCACAAGCTCGAACTGCGCGTACGTGTGCAGCTGCGTCTTAACATCGCCTCTATCAATGCACACAGCGCTGGGAACTGACGTCAGTACACTGCGACTGGCATCGACAGAACCTACAGAACGACGTCAAGGCGTTCCAGAAGAAGGCCAAGAAGGACAAGCTGAGCAAGAAGGACACGGACGCACAGGTCGCAAGCATGGAGAGCGCACTCAAGACGCGCCACGAACAAGAGCTCGCATCGCTTGAGGTGCGTGTGGGAGCGCGCATGAGAAAGCGACTCGCCTCGATCCGACTGTCCACCTCACTCTCTCTATCACCACACATTCACACACAGCCCGATGAGACCGAAGACACTGACGCTACTGCCGCGACGCCTGAGCCAGAGGTCGTTGCTGCAGCGGCGCCAGCAAAGCCCCAGGGACCGACGAAAGCGCAACGACGACGGGTACGTCGCTCGTCCAGCTTTTTGTGTGTCTGTCGCTACGATTGGCCGAATCATTGACTCCTATCGTTATGTATCACACAAATCACCTGATTTCCTATTATCACTATACAGGAGAAGCTGAAGCAGCAGGAACAAGCGCGTCGCGAGCGCATCGAGGAAGAGAACAAACATACCGTGAGCGAGCGGCAGATCGAAGCCGACATCATCGCACGCAAGCTCGCGCCGCTCGGCTTTGCAATCAAAGACATCCCGTCCGATGGTCACTGCATGTACCACGCAGTCGCTGACCAGATGAAGCAGCAAGGGCTGCCACTCACGACCAGTGTACGTTCGTGTGTAAAAGTACTTTATGTATTCAAGGTCTTCTGATTCTATTCGGTCGCAACGTGTTGCGATGCCACCGACATAGGAGCCAGCGTTCAAGTACCTCCGCCGCCTCACAGGCGACTACATGCGCACGCGGCCCGACGACTTTCTGCCGTTCCTCGCACTCGACGACGCAACGGGCACCGCGAGCGACGACACGCGCTTTCGCGACTACTGCGACCGCGTCGTGAGCACGTCGGACTGGGGCGGCCAGCTCGAGCTCCGTGCGCTCGCGTGTGCGCTGATGTGTCCAATCCACGTGTTTGCAGCCGAGTCGGACGTGATCGTCATGGGCAACGAGTTTGCCAGCGACAGCAGTGCGCCGCTGCAGCTCACGTACCACCTGCACTACTACACGCTCGGCGAGCACTTCAACTCGGTCGCACCAGTCGCGTCGTCGTCGTCGTCAACGTAGATGGTCAGTCAGCCGAGATCGTGCTGAATAAAAGCGCATGATCGAACTCTCACGACAAAACCACGACTCAATTGGTCAGATACACCACGACATCCAGCTTTGTGATGCGTGTCTCACAATGACCAGCATTTGCTCCATCGTACGCACAAATCACGACATGTTTGCATAGAAATGCTCGGCAAACAGAAGAATCAGCACCAATCCAATGTCGTGATAAATATTTCCTACACGACAATACGCAGTGTCAACAGTGCTGCGCGGCAGTTTGCAGCGAGCTGCGCGTCGCAGTGGCTCGCGTGCCGCTCGAGCTGCGCACTGCCGTTGCTGGCAACGACGTGCTGCGGACACACTTTGCTGAACGCGCCGAGCGCGCGCGCACACTCGCGCAACAGCTCGAGCGCAAACTGCGTGTCGCTCGTCTTGGCGAGCAATTCAATCACAATTATTGCCGCATTTGCAACGTGTTGGCGCGTTGTTGTCGCAACAACATCGCTTGGGAACGTTGCGATTGCGTCCGCAATGTTTGCAAGTGCGCCGACCGCGCAGCGCGCCATGTCGAGGTCAACAGCGTCGGCTGCAACTACAAGCGCACCGACGAGGTCGTGCTGCGCGACGAGGAACGCGCTCTGCGCGTCCTCGGTGAGCACCGCGAGGCCTGCACAGCCTTCGCGCTGGGCGTCCGTGTACTTGGAAGTGAGCATGATCTTCATCGCTTCGACACCGGACGACGGCGTTGGCACCGAGATCGTGCGCCAGACCTGCGTGCTCAAACTGTCGCGTCGCAGCATCGCGCCGACGCGCTTCTGGCCGCCGCTCTGCGGACACGGCGCAGCAGCTGCGTCGATGATCGCATTGCACAGCTTGTGGTACACAATGTTGTAGAGACCGTCCCAGAGCAAGAGACTGCCGCTCCGCCGCTGGCACTCGACGAGCAATGCGCGGCGGTGCGCAAACACGCGCACATTAAACTCGACGTGGCTGTAGTGGACGTACTTGACGCACTTGAACTTGCACTTGGTTGCGTGCAGCGTGTGCTCGACGTCGCAGTCGTTTAGTATTGTTGCGATCTCAGTCACAACCGCACCGGCGGACAGGTGCGGCAGACAATAAAAGTGGTACGGGTCGACTGGGTACGGCGGCCGCGGCAATGCAGGCGCAATAATTGTTGCGCCGACTGTGAGAAAGTTGCTACCGTCCACGCTGTCGTCCGAGTCCATGGACCCGGACCGGAACGCGCTCACGTCGGCGCTGAGCTGCCGCAGCGAGAACCGTGCACTATTCGAACTGCTGTTGAGGCTGCTTGTGCTGCAACTGCTGTTGTCGCTCACGCTGCGGCCGCGACGGCGAATGCGCCACTCGCTGTCTTGGTTGCTATTGATGTTGTTTGCAGCAACAATATTACCGATGATGTTGCTGTTGCTGCTGTTGTTGTTGTTGTTGTCGATCGCAACAATGTTGTTGCTGAACATGCTGCTGCTGCTGTTGCTGTAGCGGCTGCCAAAGTCGGCACTGCCGCTTGGCCCTTTCTTCACAGCGCGACAGCTGCGGAACGTCGGGATCGCCATAGCGGCAGCCCGCATCGCGAGCGCGTGCGGATCGTCGAGCGCATCGGCTGTTGTGTCGGTCGGCTTTTGCGGCTGCTGCGCTGTAGCAGCGTTGCGAATGGCGCTAATGGTGCTGCTACTGCTGTTGCTACTGCTGTTGCTGTTGTCGTCCTCTACCATTGGCGCGGCATTGACGGACTGCGAGCGAGCAGTCGGCGGTTTGTCGAGCGCCGTGAGACTCCCGCTGCGACCGCGCAGAAGCGTCGGACGACCAGCGCTAAAGACGACCGGCATCGCAGTTCCGCCAACACCTGTAGGCGTCGCAATGGCTCCAGCAGGCGTGTCGGGCGACGACGACGACGACGTGTGCGGGGCGTGCCACTTGGCCATCGTGCGTGCGTTCACACGAGTCGGTAGACTTGGCACGTCGCTCGGCTGGTCCGCCCTCCCCTTCGTGTCTGTGTTGCCCGTCTTTACGAGAGTCGCAGCGACGAAGAAGCCCTTCGATCTCCTGTGCGCGCGACGTGCTACTGCTGTTGCTGCTGATGTTCGACCTGTGCGCAATGTCGCTCGATGTCGAACTGTTCGGTTTGCTGGTGGAATAGCATTTCGTACTTTAGCGGGTGCATCCGCGACGCGCAGTTTCTGCGAACGCGAAAAGAACGTGCGCTCGTGTGCATCGACGGGCCATGCATGTAACTGCCATGTATGTTACCTACCTCGAATTGTGGACTGTCGTGATTTTGTTCACTCGAGCACATGAAGGTTTCAACAGAGTCGTCACATCCGGCTTGCTTGCTCCTGCCCACGACACATCTCGTTGTATAACCTGCGATCTATCCCGCTGTGCGTCGACATGCACTGCACATCGGAAGCTTGTAGACCTGCTTCACTGCGTGCATTCTCTCTTTCGCTGCCTCTGATCCAGATGCGACTGCATTTGCCGTCAGAGCTGGCATCCGTAGCTGCGCCATCCTTCTGACATCTGATCGCCATCCATTCCGTGCATACAACCTCCGAGTCGCGTCACGTCGAGTGTGTGCTCTCTCTCTCGCTCTCGTTAGTGTAAATGGAGCTTGTCAATCACAGCGATCTGGAGAGTCTAGGGTTTCGGACAGATGCAAACGATCTGCAGAAGCTGTCGAGGCGAGCATTGTCCGTTTGTGTCGAGCAAATGCGAGCCAGACTCACATTGCTACTGCCTGTTTGCTCGATCCACACAGTCTTTCGTCGTACGTGTGTCGAACTGCGATGTCAAGCTCTTGGTGACCATGTCTGTATGACCGTACACGAGTTCGTTGTTTGTTTAGATCGAGTCTCTTCTGCGTGCCAGCGCGACATGCTGGGACCTCGATTCGAGTGCCTTCGTCGACATTGTCATTCAGTGCCATTCGATGTTGTCGTTCGAGGAGGATGCAGCTTCAAGGCATCACATCACGCAGCACGCTCGTTTTCCTACGCGAGCATTGACATTGGAGGAGTCTAGGCGCTACGAACCTGAGAGTAGTCGACCAATCCGACTGAGTGTGAGGCGAGCTACCGCAGCAGCGTGGCCGTACAATCACACATCAGCACCTTGCAGTACACACGAGCCAACCACAACTTCGTCATGGATTCTTCGTAGCATGCGCCTGGCATGAAAGCATGATAAACCTCGATATTACACATGCAGTCTTCGACTATGTCGTATGAGCCACACCATGTAATGTGGCTCACACATTGCATTTGCATTCCAAATTCCAAATTCCAAATTCCGCACTGAACCCGCATTATCAAGTCTGCGATTGAAGACCAGCACGAGCGAACTGCTTGTCGACATCGACGTGTGCATCGAGATTGAGCGAGTCTGGACGACGAGCGCACGCGCCACAGCCGCGCACGTACGTCGCTCGAGCGACACCTACACACCTACACGCACATACGCGCGCACCTCAATCGTACCTGCCGACACATTCGCGACACGATGCAGTTCACAGAGCTCAGCGAGCTGAACAAAGTCGTCGGCATGATGCGCATCGCAGCGTGCAACAGCCCAACGTTCCACGACCGACAGGACTCGGAAGTCGACCGCATCTACAACTCGTCACCGAAGATGGAGATGCAGCTGCGCAACTCGTGGATCGACAAGATGGCGTCGTTCAAGCCCCTGACGACTGCGAACGGCAACAGCAGCAGCGCGGCCAACAAGAAAGCAGCACCTGCCACATCGTCGGCTGCTGCTGCGGCGGCGGCCGCTGCTGCTGCCAACATTGCAGCAAACGCGCCATCGAACGCAACCGATACATTGACGCGCGCAGGCGCCAAGACCGACAGCGATAGCAGCAGCGACGCGAGGAACGGTACCGACAAGACCGAGAACGGCCACGACGTAGCTGGTCAGGACGCCAAGCAGCGCCGCATGTCGACTGTGCCAGCGAAAGCCAAAGGTACGGCTGTCTGTCTGTATGTCTGTCTGTATGTATACTGTTTCTAGTCAGTCGTGTATACCAATGACCCATACGCGTGTCGTTGCTTCTGCCTCTATAGACACTAGCGCCAAGAAACCGGACGCAGCAGCTGCTGCAAAAGACGACACGACCGCTGACGCTACCGGTAACAGTACGAAGCCACTGGACGACGGACTCGTGTTTGCGCACGAAGACGTCGCGCCACTGTCGTTCCACGAAGTCTCGCTGCTCGACAAGATCCTCAAGGGCTCGGCTGCTGCGCTCGGTCCAAAGCCTGTGATGGCAAACGGCGCCGAGGGCAGCGCGGTGCTGCACCTCACGATCTACTTGCCGACGCGGACCGAGATGAAGATCGATGTGCGTATCGCTTGGGCGAACCATCGAGCCAGCTAGTCAACAGACTGACTGGCTGGTTGGCTGATTGGCTGGTCGATGCTGAGTGGACTGTGCGAGTACGACAGAGAAGCGCTGACTGCATCTGCGCTCATGTAGCTCTACGACGTGTCGACAGTCGACGAGTCGATCCAAGAGATCCTGCGCCATCACCAGGCGAACAACCGGCAGCCGCCGCTGTACTACGGCCACCCCGAGTGCTACGAGCTGCGATTGCACGACGCCGATGGGTACCCCGACGAGGACTTTCCAGGTACGAACGACGACGACGACTGGCTCGCTGGTGCATGTGGAGACTCCGCGATGTGCTCGCAGAGTGACTGAGTGAGAGAAGGGCACAATGAATGCTGACGCGACGGCTTTGCCTTGTTCACATGCTGCACTCGCGGCAGCACTCGACCGATCGCGCAAGATCAAGAACTTTGGTGACGCGGGCGGCCACGAGTACTGCCTCTGCGAGCGTCCCGATGCGTGTCCGCCAACGGGTGACGCCGCTGGAGGTGCGTCGAGCGAACTGCTCGCTGTACAGCAGGCACAGCTACAGTGCGTGTGTCGCATACGACTATGGGCTGATGGTGCGATGTCGATGGCGATCTCGTTGTAACGTGACGAATCTGCAGATGCATCAGCGGCTGCAGCGAACAAAGTCGAAGCACCAGCTGTCGCGAAAGCGCCGGCTGCAGGCGAGAAGATGTTTCTCAAGATCTACATGTACGTTGCGGCTCAAGACGCCTGAGCCTGTGTGTGTATGTGTCGGAAGAGACGTAGCGGCATCGCACGCACCGTCAGCGCTGACGCGTCCATACTGTATCGTCGTTGCGCCACTAGGCCCAAGAGCGACGACTACACGGTCGTTGCGATCGACAGCACGACGGTCGGCCGCGACCTCTTGCCGACGCTCAACAAGAAGCATCGGCTGCAGCTCTTCCAGGACCAGTACGTGCTCAAGATCAGCGAAGCCGAGCGCGAGCGCCTCGACCTCGCAAGCGACGAGATCGACATGCAGACGAAGTTGCGGCCACTCAACCTGCACGAAGTCACGCTCGCAACGAGTACGACAACGCGTGGGGCCGCCTCTGATTGACGCGCTGTGCTCTATCTAACACTGTCGCGATACTTGTATGATTCGCCACTCAATAGAGCAATACGCCGACGCGCCGCAGATTCCCGTGACCGTCACGACCGTCGCCGACGACACTGCGAGCGTCGACATGCGCGTGCGGCCGCCGCCTGAGACGTTCATGTTCAACGACGTCACGGCCGCGATGTTCAAAGAGTGGCACGTGATCAAGAAGAACAAGTACGGCAAGAAGCAGCAGCGCATGCTCGGCATCGACCAGCACAAGACGTACAACCGCAAGGTCGGCGAGCGCGTCATCAAGTCGCGCAACACGACCAAGATCGTACGTGCTGCTGCTGTTGTTATACTGTGTTATGCGACCATCGTCGCCACCTGCTTGCTCACTGTATGACATGTATGTGCGAGCAGGCGGAGCGACCGATCACGAGCGTCGGCTGGGTGCGCTTCATGACGGACCCGTCGGACTTCCAGATCTACTTCAAAGACAGTCTAGAAGAGATCGTGACCGACTACACGGCCGAGTCGCCCTACGAATGCGGTGCGTGCGAGTGTGTTGTGTGTGTATGCGACGCTCTCGCTCTGTCTCTTTCGCTCTCTGTGCTGGTTGACGCACTACTCACGTAGGATTCGCTCTTGCTCGTGACGTTGTCACGGATGCGCATGTCGGGTCGCTGCAGCCGAGATCGTTGCAAAGCTCAAGTACATTCTGTCGCGACGAAAGTAGGACGAGGACGAGGAGGCGTCGGCAACGACACAACTGCTGTGTGTCGAGCAAGTGTGTGAAGAAGCGAGCGATGTTGTCAGGCGCTTATGCGCAACGAGCAGCGCAGTTTCTAAACTGTTGGGTTGTACTAGCAATATTCTATGTGTGGTAGTACCAGTAGGTAGGTAACAAGACGAACGCTCGTAGTACTGCGGACAACCACGTACGTTCCTCCAAAGCGCTTCGATCGCGCGTCGGATACCTTTGGCTGGCGCTGCTGCTGCTCAAACCGATGCAGCTGACGAGATGGGGGCGAGGACGTGCACACTGCGTTGTCGAACAGCGTCGCTCGACTACTCACGAGACTGCATGGCACGACGTGTCATGATGGGTCGGTAGTGTTTCGAGTGGATGTCGACGAGAGGCCGCAGTTTGGACAGCCGGTCCAGCGCACGTGCACACACTGTGGCTGGGCGTCACGAGCCACCGAGTTCGTCGCGTTGCTTGACTGCGTGGCGATAGAACGAGCGAGCGACTCGACACAGCGGCTGACGGACTCGGTCAGCAGCGATCGCGCTAGACAAGCCCATCGCGACGAGTCAAACGCGGTGCAAACGGCCGCGGCATGTCGTGCACGAGCGTTGCGTGGATCGGAATCTGCTCAGCGTCGTACGTGCCACTCACCACGCTCGTGTGGCCAGTACTACTACCACGCGACCCGATACTGCTGCGGCGCCGAAAGTAGCGACGCCGACCGACTTCGAGGTCGTTCAGGTCGTCCGTGTCGCCGTCCGGCGAGCCGCCAAAGAAGAGAAAGTCCATCCGCGGCGGCTTGGACCGCGACCGCGACCGCGCCGATACATTCGTGCTGCTATTGCCGAGGCGTGACGATGCAGTCGAGTCGGCGCGCTGCCGCTGCCGCTTGGCGTTTGCAGCATCGAGCGCGTAGTAGCTGTCGGACAGCGCTGATCGATTGTTGTAGCTGCTCGTGCCGAGCACGTCGGTTGCTGTCGTGCGCTGCGCAAAGAACTGCTGCGCACGTGCGTACTGCTTTGCACGCTGCCGATTGAGCTTTGCGAGCTTCTGCTGCTGCTTGGCTTCTGCGCGGACAGCACGCGCAACGAACTTGCGCAGTTGCTTCTCTTCGCGGCGCGTCAATGGTTGTGTGGCGCGGCCGTCTTGCGAAGCTGGCGGCAAAGCAAGCACGTCGGCGCCGCGCGTGTCCATGAGCATCTGCGCCTGTTCGATCATCGACATGGGCGAGTCGAGCGCAGCTGTGCCGCGTCGTGCTTGCGCCTGGAGCTCTTCGATGATGAGGCGCTGCACGACGAGTCGCCGGTCGAGGTCGTCTTGCTGTGTGAGTGGAGACGGCTTGCGCAGGTCCATGCTCGCGCTGCTGCTCGTGCCCCAATCGAGCGCGACGGGCTCGTTCTCAGGAATGACCATGCGACTCGGCGCTGCGTCGCAGGTTGTAGGTTGTGGTGCATTGCGACGAGCGCATGGCGTCGGTGCGCCGATCGAGTCGACTGTGCTCCGGCGGCTCGAGTGGCGGTGGAACACGCGCGCCATGCGGAGCGACAAGCGTGCGCGGCGACCGCCAGCGTGGCGCGAACGCAGACCAAAGAACCGCAGAATGCGCGCTAGGTGCATGGCTTGTGGCGCTGGTTTGCTTGTGTTGCTTGCGTTGCAGCAAGATGCGTGCTGCTTTGCAAGATCAAATGTGCGATCGTGTTCTTGCGGTTGCGCTGTTTGTTGTTGTTGGAGACTCGATGTGCTTGCGAGCGAATCTGAAAGTGCTGCGTTGTTCCTTGAAGACTGGGTGGCGGCAGGGTTGTGCACACGCGCAGCACGTGCGCAGACGCTTCCTTGCTCGCTCAGCTGCGTGAGTCGACGACGACTTGCAAGCATCAAGAGAGAGCCATCTGGACGCAGAGCTTGATCGAAGCACTCGCAACCATCCAGACGGCGTAAGTAAGTCGGCGTCGCACATGCTGAGGAGTTGCTAGTCAGTCCATTATCATGCCTGTGCTGGCACGATTCGCGTCGACATTGTCACTGACCATCTCGAAAATCCAGCCACATGGATCGATCGACCACAATGGCGCACTTGCGCAATGCACTGGAAGACCAGCAACGAGCAGTCCACCACGTCACAGTCGGTCACTGACATACCGTGTCAACAACGCACAAGCACGTCAATGTTCAGTCTGCTCTTCCGACCCAACAGCTGACGCGCCGCTACCGATCGGCCGCGTCATTCGCTAAACGTGTGACCTCAAGAACTCGGAGCACTCGCTCTCAACCACAGGATACAGGTGAGTGTGCTAGCATGTGTTTGTGGTCGCAAGCAGCAATGGGTAAGGCAACGCTTGCTCTCGCTCTCTACAACCACTTCAAATTGCGTTTTGTTGTTTGTTGTTTGTTTTGCATTAGCTGCCCTATCAGCTGTCGTTCGACATGTGCGGCGCGTGTGGCTCAGCAAGAAACGCAGTGATGATCGACGAGACGCGCACGTAGCAGTCGCAGTTTGCGGTCTGGTACCGATACGACGCGTCCTTTGCGCAATGGAGCACGCTGTTTGCAAACCGCGTGAGTTTGTGCGAGCGTCGGAGCAGCCGCTCGAGCACCGCTTGCTCGACGTTTGCGCGGCCGAGCAGACGTCGCGCAACGAGTCGCACCAGCGGATGGCGCGACGGGAACAGTCCAAACGTCGTGGTGTACGCAATTGCGGAGCAGTAGCTGCAACGATTGAGGTGCTCTGCATTGCGATCGGGCTCGACGACGCGGCGCAGCTCGCGGCGTAGCTCACGGAATGCCGAGTAGCGGTACTCGAGCTCGTACTGTGGCTGCTGCTGGCGCCGCTGTGGTACTTGCTTGGTATCGACAGTGATTGGCTCCGTCGTGTGATGCGTGGCGGTATCTGTCTGCTCCGCGTAGCAGTATGGCAGTGCTACTGCTGTTGCTGCAGCGTGGCGTGGCGTCGCATGCTCAGCTGTCATCGTGCTGATATCTGTCGCTGACGCTGCCAGCGCAGTTGTCGCTACCGATGCACTGTGTGCGCTACTGTCAATGACGCTGTCGTGGTGCGACAGGTGCTCGTCGATGAACTCGGTGCTCATGCGGATGTCGGGGATGCCGGTCTGGTACGGTCGGAGGAAGACCGCGACGATAAAGAGTGCGGCACTGTCACAGTCGACGCGCCGGTGGCTCGGACGAACCTCGACGTGGTCGATCTGGTTGAGCGCTACTGCAAAGCGCGTGTTGCGCGACAAGCGCGAGAGCCGCTGGCGAGAGGTTGCGAGCGAGTCGCTCGCGTCCGAGTATGAGCTCGCTGCGCGCTGTCGCGCCGAATGTACTGGCGTTCGGTCGCTTGTGCGGTGCACTCGCGGAGACGAATGGCGTCGCTGGGTGTGGTTGACGTCGTGGTCGGGCATTGGTGTTCTCGCGTGCACGAGAAGTCGCTGTGTGTCGACAGCTCGATTGATGACGAGCAGACACGTTCTGTTATGTCGAGTTTGGCACCACACCTTTGTCCAACTGTGACGACATGTTACTTTTCACTGAAGTGATCTTGAAAGCACGATGTAAATGTATGATGGTAGCCTGCAGTGTACTGTAAATACGGATGTACTGCTATATCTATGTGTGTTTGACGTATATAGCAGCAATCTGGCTTGATTTTGCAATTTGCAAAAGTGGCTACAAAAACAAGCACAACTCGTCAGCTTTGCGACTCATTTATACCAACACAAGTAGTCATTTCTTGATTGCACTCACATGGGAATCTATACCTGCGATTTGACTCGTACATTGCCATCTCACCCGCGTCTTTGCGCTGCTGAGAGCACGTCAAACGTGTCTGCTCGAATGACAGCGACCTCCTCCTCTCACTCACTCGCGATCCTGCCACGCGTGCCTCGCACCACTACGACGATCACATCGTTAGCCGTTGCGCCGCGAATCTAGCCGCCATTCGCTCGCGTTCGCCAACGCAACCGTTCTTTGACTAGCAACGTGGACCACATGAGAGATTCATCAGCAGCATCTCCGCAAGCAGCTCCAGACGACAGCGCAGTCGCGCTTTCGGTCTCGAGCGCACAGTCGCCGCCGTCGCCTCCGCCTCCTGCGTCCAACAGCCGCAAGCGCAACCGCACACCTGCCGACGCAGGCACAACGATCGCTGCCGCTAATACCAACAGCAGCACGACCAACGACAGCGCAGTCGTAACCGACGACGACGACGCCACCAATATGTCGGAGAGCAACGACTACTACGGCACCATGCAGCTGCGCGAGCTGCTGCCGCAGTCGCAGCGCTCGGCCGACGACCTCGAAGCCGCCAAGCTGCGTGCGCGGCGCGGCAGCTCGAGACGCGTACCGATGCTGCGGACGCTTGTGCTGTGTGGCGCAGCACTGTCGCTGCTGCTCTTCACGTCGTACATCTACTTTAGCCGCGACGCGCACAGAGCTACTAGCACCAGCAGCAGTGTAGCCGATACACTGTCGCAGCCACTGACCGACACATACGCTGCTGCTACGACTGACGCTCCAAGCCGCGAAGAGCTACTGCAGCAGCTCGCGCGCGAACTCGAGCCGTTCGCCAATCCCGAGGAGCGCGTCTCAGCAAACGGCGCGCTCCACACCACGCTCCACGTGCGGCCTGTGCGGTACACGAACGGCCCAATCGCGTTCTCGACGCGCGCGTACGAGGGCTCAGTGCCGGGACCGACGTTGCGCGTCAAGCCCGGCGACACACTCGAGATCGAGCTCGTGAACGACCTTGGCCCCGACACGCGCGGCCCGTGGACGCTCAATACGCTCCATAGCCCCAACACGACGAACCTACACGTGCACGGCATGCACGTCGACCCAACCGGCATCGCTGACAACGTCTCGCGCGTCGTCGCACCGGGTGAGCGGGCACTGACGCGCATCCACGTGCCACGCGACCACCCGCGGGGGCTCTTCCACTACCACCCGCACTACCACGGCTCGGTGTTTTTGCAGATGGGCGGCGGTATGGCCGGCGCGCTGATCGTCGACGACGATGTTGTCGCGGACAACGTGCCGCCGACGTATCGCGCTTTGCCGCAGCACGTACTCGTGCTCCAGGAGTTTCGCTTCTCGGGCGGCCTCGGGTCGTCGGCCGTCGCTGTCGCCACGGCCTCGCGCAGTCGCCTCGCGCTCGATCTCGCATACACGCGCAAGTGTCTCGTCGATGAGCGCGTCACGGCGCTGTATCCACGCGTGCACCTCCCGCAAGCGTCGCTTGACATTCCCATGGACTCGGACCCGACACTGGCAGCAAAGTACCTGCACGGCGATGCCGACGACGACCCAACGTCCGGCCCGCCGATCACCGACTACTTTACGGTCAATGGCCAGTACCTCCCCAAGCTAACGGTGCGCGCAGGCGAGAACCATCTGCTGCGCCTCGTGAACGCTGGCGGTGTCTGTACGCTCGAGCTGTCGCTGCCGGGCTGCTCGATGACGCTGACAGCAAGCGACGGCATCTACTTGCAAGCGCCGCGTGCGATCGAGACGCTCATTCTGTCAAACGGCGCGCGTGCGGACGTTGTGATCAACTGTGAACCGAATGACTCGAAACACGAGCCGCTGCGGCCGCTCCAGTCGGTCCAGCACGACGCGCTCGACGCGTTCCTCGGCGTCTCGACCGACGTGTTTGCCGGTGTCGTCATGTTTGTCCATGTCACCGACGACGAGTTGCTAACACCAGCGCCAGTCATTACCGCGATCCCGAAGCCGTCGACGCTCTACGACGCAAGCGCGAGTCTATTGACGCTCAGCGCTGCTGACCGCGCGCGCATGGACAGAGCAGCATCGCCGTTCCGGTTTGCGTTCTCGATGGGCGGCACGACGCTCAAGGACGGCTTTGAGTACAAGAACTACTACATCAACGGCCGCGAGTTTGACGGCACGAGTCTGCGGGATATGCCACTCGGTGTTGTCCAGGAGTGGGTCATCGAGAACCGCCACTTGGCGGATGGAACGGTCGCGCGCGCGAACCACCCGTTCCACATGCACACGAACGCGTTCCAGGTCGTTGCCATGAGCCACGGCGACGGTGTTGAATATGCAGTCGGCGACTGGCGCGACGTCATTTCGGTTCCAACGCCTGGGAACGTCACGATCCGGTTCCGACCCGTGGACTTTACGGGCGTCGTTGTTGCGCACTGCCACGTGCTCGGGCACGCCGACGGCGGGATGGTCGCTGCTGTCACGATCACGCCGTGAGCAGCAGGTGAAGTTGGAGGATGGGCGACATTGGCAAACAACACTTGCCGCGTTTCATGGAGCGGAGAGCAATCGTTGCTAACGCATTTCGTAAAATTGTTAATCATGCATTGGGTTGCCAAAAAGACAAATCAAGAGTGAAATCTTACATTTGACTTTCTGTTCTCGATGCTGTCGAGTTGCTAACACTGATTTGTCGACAAAGTTGCCAATGACGTTGTCAACCCATCGTTGGTATCTGCACTCGTGCCTAACGATAAATACGTTGCTGCTGCTACGACGCCATGCTCGCGTCAGCTGCCACCGATCGCTCCATCCGAGTGCACGTTACGAAAAGAAGTTCTCGCCGCTCTGCTCATTGAAGAACCGCTTCAAGAGCATCGGGATCGGGTGGTACCCACGCTGCGTGCGCGTGCAGACGCCGTGGTTGTCGCGTGCGATTACGAGCAGCGCATTGATAAATGCGCTCAGTAGCAACTTGCGCGTCTCGGGGCTCGTGCACCGGAGCTTGACGCGCAGACTCGGCTGCAACTCGCGCTTTGCAAAGAACGCAGTGAGCGCCTCGCAGTAGGAACACGAACGCGCGCTGCGGTGATGGCGGCGGCCTGCGAGCTGCGCAACATTCGACCGCAGCCGCGCAAAGCTCGAGTACCGATGCTCGATCTGGTAGTCGGGTTCGCGGAGCCGAGTTGTGCAACTTGCAGTTGCTAAACTATTGCTATTGCAACTTTGCAGTTGCTGCAATTTGGTCAATTGCTGCAATGTTGCGCGGCGGCGCGTTGGGATGCCGTTCTGCTGCCGGTGGCGATACACGTCGAGTACGTAGTAGACAACGTCGTCACGCACAACGACGCTGTTGATCTCAACGCGTTCAATGCGGTCGAGAAAGAGCTGGATCTCGACGGCGCGCGACACGTGCTGCGGCACAACCGGTACTGGAAACAGCAACGGCGTCGGACTTGGGAGTGTATTTGCGGCCATGGCAGTCTGTACCGACGACTGATCGACGCCAATGCGAGTCGACGCGGAGCTGCTGTGGCCCGAGCGGTAGTCGAGCAGCACAAGACTCGACGCAACGCTCGTCGGTGTGCGCGTGCGGCTGCCGACTAGGACGCTGCAGCTACTCGTTGTCGAGCTGCCGCTCGCTTCGATCGAGAGCAGCGAGCACTCGTCGCCCAACAGCTCGCGCTCGCTCGCAAAGCTATCGCGACTGTATGTGCTGTTATCGTCGTTGTCGTCGTCGTTGCTGTGTGCAGCAGCGCTCCACTCGTCGCGCAGATCCTGCCGTCGGCTCGGCTTCCAGCGCCGCGTGCTGCTCACGGCTGTCGAGAACGCTGTGAGTGCGCGCATGCTATTGCTGCTGCTCGTTGCTTGGTTGTTCTGTATGTGCTGCTCTAGTAGACACTAGCGCACCTGTGAACTCGCTGTTCGCCAGCGCACACACACACACACGCGCGTGTGCGTCTCGACCTTCTCCTGCCAATTCTGTGATTGATTATGCACCAAGTGAGCCGACGCAAACAGACTGAGACGTCGCGAGACTCGATGTTGTCCTATTCAGCCCGTCTATTTAGCGTATGTCGTACTGTCATACTAGCAAGAAACTGTTTATAACGTTGTCATGTGCAGCTGAGTCGATTTGAGACCGTCGAATGTGGGTCGCTTTTGGTCACCACAAACCACAAAGTAGCTAGAAATTGCTACTGTATGGCGCTGAACGGATTGCTGCTGCACTGGGTTGATCGCTCTGCTCCATGCTGCTCGCTGAATGGCGTCTGATGCTCGCCGACAGCAACAATCGATCGAGCAATGGACAGATCGCAACCGACCATTCACGCACTTGACCATTGCCGACTGAGAGGTCGCTAATGTCGTCACAGGCACGCAACGAGTGAGAGCTGATGCTTCGAAGATGGTGCGTGGGTGTAGTCGAGCGATGATAACGATCGAGTGGCACAATCCGTTCGATCCGAGAGACGTCGCAGCTCGAAGCGAATGGCTGTTGCGATTGATGCATGTGCTTCCAGGTACCCTGGGCTCTGGATTGCGCTCAGCAGAAGTCGATGGTCTGTTGGTCGCCGTGTTCGCTACTCGTACTGATCATTGATGAGCTCGATGGCAGACATTGCGTGACTTATTCGTCCTCGTACCGACTCGCGATTCGATTTATACATCCGTGTTCTGTATGCGAGTGTCCAAACGATCAGCATGTCCACGAAACGATCACGCAGCATCGAATCGGATGGACGCGACCGTGATGGCGCTGTGAGCAGTGCTTCGCACGCAAAGAAGCTGCGTGTAAGCGCTGCCACTGCTGCTGTCGATGTCGGCGACGATTTGCTCGCGAGTGTTCAGGTCGTCGCGCGTGCATTCCCCGCAGTTGCAGCGCTGCCGCACGTTGTGCGTGCGATCGACGAGTGGCTCGACTATTCGCACTGCAGGACGCTCGCAGACGCTGCACGTACATGCGATGTCCAGCTCACACGACGCCTGCTCGCTGCTGCGCGCACTCTCATAGTCGCCGCACAGTCAGCGCCGGATCGTCTACAGCAGCGACACGATGCATTCGTGCTGCACATGCGCATCACCGAAGCGGCAGCGATCGCCTCGCGTCTCGGTCACACGGCCGTCCTCACGGAGCTCCAGCGCACGGACGCCAGCGCGCTCGCGCGTGACGAAGTGTACGCTGGCGCAGCAGGCCGCGGCGACTGGTTCCTGCTGCAGTCGCTGCACGCTGACAGTCCGTGCGCTGCCGATGAGCCGCTCGCTGCTACGATTGCAGCTGCAGCTGCGAGCGGCCACAAGCACATACTGCAGTGGATCCTCGCAACGCGACCGCTTGCGAAGATCGGCAAGGCGGTCGAGCCGGCCGTCACTTATGCGCGCGTCGACGTCGTGCGCTGGCTCGTCGTCGACCTCGGGATCCGCCACTTTACGAGCGCGCTGTACACGGCAGCAGCTGGTAGCGGCGACCTCGCACTCGTCGAGCTGCTGCACCGAAACCGGTCGCCGCACCGCACGACGGCCGAGCTCATGAAAGCGACAGCTGCTGCTGGCGGTCACGTCCATATCCTCGCGTGGCTCCACGCACACGATCACGAACCGAGCTGTCCGTGGGCGTACGCGAGCGCAGCGTCGAACGGCCACGTTGCAGCACTCGTGTGGCTTCACGCGACGCTCGCAGACGGCTGGACACACAACGTCATGGATGCTGCCGCCGAGCACGGCCGCGTGCCAGTGCTGGAGTGGCTGCATGCAAACCGTCGCGAAGGCAGTTCGAGCCGCGCAATCGACAGCGCAGCGCTCGGCGGCCACGTCGCAGCACTGCAGTTCTTGCAGACAAACTACAGCAGCGCGGGCTGCTCAACTGCTGCGATCGACGGCGCGGCCCGCAATGGCCACTTACAGGTCATCCAGTACCTCCATGCACACCGTCGTGAAGGGTGTACCAAGGCAGCGATGGACAAAGCAGCAGCAAACGGTCACTCGGACGTCGTCGAGTGGCTGCATGGACATCGTACGGAAGGCTGTACGACCAAAGCGATCGACCGCGCAGCAGCGAACGGCCACGTCGACATTGTCCGGTTCCTCCATGAACATCGTCGTGAGGGCTGTACGATGGACGCAAT
>JAADXO010000390.1:0-18317 GCA_023337825.1 Globisporangium apiculatum | reverse complement strand
TCCACTTTGTGTCTCTGCTCGCGAGTGCGCCTGCAGTGGCCGAGATGAGCAGTCGCTTCCCGCGCGTGCGCGTCGTCACAGGCGCGATCGACCCCGATGTGGACGACGACGGCGCGATCTGTCCTGGACTCGGTCGCTTCTCGGAGCGCTACTTCAATACAATCGTTGTGCGCCATTCGCGCGATGGCACGGACGCCGACGTATAGATCAGTAGATAGATGCAAAGCATATAGACCGTGCGCGTGGTGAGGACCGCTCGCGATGGCAAGCGGTTGCAGGCATCGTTGTCGTAGACCTCGCGCACTGTATATAGCAGTAGTTTAGGGACTCCTATCACTTTGAGCCAGTGTTGCCTATATCTTGGTTTCGTGTGCTACGCTAACTACCAACTACTGAGGTGTGCAGCATATGCGACGCACACTACACACCGCTGCGTCAGGAAGTCACTTCGCGACTTGCCCACGTGAGATCTTTTGCGCGCGAGCCATTGTCGCTAGCGACTCGTGGGTGTCCGTGCGCCACATTTGGCGTCTCAGACAAAAGGTGGCGCGAGGGATGCATAACATGCAGGCACGCACGGGGTGGCGCCATGTCGAGCAAGCGAGCAGTTATGACGACGCACCTTCTGCAGAAACCGACGTCGAGTGCGACACCAAGCACCAAGCATACGAACAGTCAGCGAGCTGCTGCTTCGAGGTCGCGTTGTGACAGACGCGCATGTGGCTGCTGAAGATCGTGCAGGTTCACGTTTGCACTGTACTGATCCGTAGAGGTACGATCGATGGTTCTTTGTTTGTTGTCGAGGGTAGGTGTGGTGTGGCCACATTGAAGCTAAAACATAGAGGTTTGTCTGGTCGTACCACAATATAGGTATCCACACTAACGCAGATACAGAGGGACGCGCACCACACAACTTGAAGTTTCGACGCCCTTGCATCATGCGTCGTTCTCTCGAAAGAGACTGAAAGGTCAGAGCTCGCAATTTCGGCGGCACCAACCACAACAGAAGCAGATCTGCCCCATCGAGTCCACGCATCTGCAGCGAGCGAGTCGCGCGCAGTCTCTGCGTCTGTGTGCGTCTGTGTCTGTGTGCGCACGTTGCGCACACTCCCCTGAGCACACAAGCCCTCGAGAGATCACACGAGCGCACTGCCATTGTCAAACGCCACCACAGCCACCAAGCATGAGCAATGGACTCGCAGACGCGTCCTTCTTCCCGACCGCAAAGGAGCTCTCGACAGGCTTGCGCTGGGTGAAGGACCACCCCGTGCTTGCAGCTGCAGCTGCGACTGCCGTGTCGGTCATCACGTTCCTCAACGCAGCCGAGACGCTCGCGCACAGCCACTCGAGCTCGAGTCTGCTTGACGACGGCGACGACGAGCGCACCAGTCGAGCAGCCACTGCAGCCGCGGCTGCTGCCAGCACCACCGCTGCCGCGACAGACAGTGCTGCTGTCGCCTACAGACACGAGCTCGTTGCGCGACGGCGAAAGGTCGAGAGTGAGAGCAGTGCGAGTGCACAAGCCGCAAATACGACTGTGAGTGCAGCTACAACGGCAGCCGTCGCAGACTCGGGCTGCGACAACAAGCTCTCGGTGGCTGTGAGCTGGTGCGACGAGCACGGCGGCAGTCTCACGCAAGTGTTTGAAGAGCTGCATGTCACTATGGTAGCAGACGACGTGTCGAGCGGCGACGTTGACGGCGACCAAGACGACATGGACGGTGACAGCAATGCGCACTCGGCAGCAGCAGCAGTCGACGCTGAGCTCTTAGACGACATGTTGTCACAGGTACCAGCAAGCAGATGCAGCGACGCCATGCGCGCTGGCGATGCCGCGATCCGGAAGAGCGCGACGCAGCAGTCGATGCGCGACGCGGTGCGCGACGATGTCGGGAGTCCAATGCTGTGCAGCCCAGGCGACTTGGAGCTCCAGACCGAGTCGCCGCAATGGGGCTGGTACGTCGCGATCACGCCGCCGCAGGACCTCGGGCTCGCCAACACGCCGCGCGCAGTGCTCGCGCCGCTTCGCAGTGCGACCTACCGACCGAGCGGCGCGCCACTCGCACCGACGGCGGCGCTGCGGCGCTCGACATCCGGTCGCATCCGCTAGCATTGAACGCGTTTGCTATCGCCAGTAGACAGACCGACAGACATAGCTGTGCCTCTCATACACACCACTCGTCATACGCCTTAGTGTCTCTCGTCCATGTATAGCTGCGACTCGTTACAGCCACAGATCGGTCGTAGCGTCCTGTTCGCTGTCGGTCGCTGCTACGACGTCGCCGCTGTTGCTGTCGCCAGTGCCGTAGTCGTATTGGTCGTCACAAGTGCTTGATACAGCGTCGTAGGGCTCCAACCCGTCAGCAGCAGCTGCTGCAGTCGCGCCACGCTCGTCGTCCTGTTGCTGCTGGAGCTCGACGACGCGCTGCAGCGCCCAGCTCGTACTGTCTTCGAGCGCCTGGAGCTCGTCGTGCACGGCCGCGTCGGCAACGTAGTCGACGAGCGCGGCGACGCACTGACTCACATGCATCTCGGTGCTCGCGCGCTCGACGGCCCAGCCGAGGTACGCGTAGCACTGACCGCACTCGAGCGCGTGGCTCGCGGTCCACGCGCGCAGTTCATCGACTGCGAGACGCTGCTGCTCGGTTGCGAGGCTGAGCTTGGCGTCGACTGCACGCAGCAGTGCGTCCTCGCGCTCGGCAAGTTGCATTGGCAGCTGCGTCGCGACGAACGTCTCGAAACGATCGGGCGCTGCAGTCTCCGTCTCTGTAGCTGCAACTGTTACTGCGACATCGTGACTGACGTCGTTGACTGCAGTGACTGGCAGGTCGAGACGATCTGGCATTGGCGCATCATGAGTCATGCCACTCTCAGACGCACTTGCGAGCAGCTGCATCGGCAACGACTGTGTTGGTGACACTGCTGCGCCTTCAAACGTCGGCTGCCGCTCGCGCTCGGATGCGTCTGCGAGCTGCGCACGGATCACATCTACGACTGCAAGCTGTGCTTCGACGCGAGCGCTGACGACTTGCTGCGCTGTCTCGATCGCACTCGTGCGCGTACGTAGCTGCTCGAGCGGCACGACGCACTCGCTGCGCGTCGTCTCGAGCGCGTATGTTAGCGCTCTGACTGAACTCTCGACGCGCGCACGCAGCTTCGCATCGCCATTGTATCGCGCTGCTGTCTCTGCCGGCACGGCGTGCTCGAGCGCAACGACCTGAAACTGAACACTGTGCGCGACGGCACGCACTGCGACGACCACATCGTCGAGTCGCTCCGAGTAAACGTCGTCCTGGACGACAGCAGCAGCTGCGCACTGCTGCAGCGCGGCTGCGACTGCGCGTGCAAGCGCTTCGAGCCGCACGTCAGTCGCAGCGCCAGCGGTCTGGAACACGCGCTTGACGAGCGCAAACTCGATGTGGAGCCAGCGCTCGAGCGCGAGCACGTGGTCGCGCAGGCGCACAAACTCGAGGAGCTGGCTCGAGACGCGCTGCAAGTCGGCGCCAACTGCAGCGTCGCGGTGCGTCTCGAGGAGCCGCACGACGTCGATTCGGTCGGCGCTCAGCTTGCTCTGGAGCCGCTCGACGTGTTGGAGGATGCGACCGTCGACACTGGCGTCGAGCGTCGTTACAGCATTACGGAGCTCGTTCAGCCACTGACTGCGCTCCGTGTCGACGCGCCAGCGCTCGTTGCGTTCGGCTTCGACTTCAGAGCGCAGCTGCGCGAGCGAGCTCTTCGCGAGTGCTACAGCATGCTGCAGCTCGTCGACCTGCTGCTGCGTCTGTAGGTAGCAACGTACACATACAGGTACACACAGGCACAGGCAGTAGAGTGGCTTAGGCTGACAGTCTTGACTAGTACTGTCGAGAGGCAGTACGCACTTCGTCGCTGCGCTGGACAGACGCGAGCGATGGCGGCTGCTGCTGCTTGGCGCTCGCAAACTGGAGCTGCTGCTCGAGCAGCTCAAAGCGCCGCCGCGCGTCGTCGCTGCTCGTCTTAAGCGCGTGCTCGACGCTCTCGACGCTGTGGCCGAGCCGCGCGACTTCAGCAAAGAGCAGCGCACCCTTTTGCTGCTCGCGCTGCTGGAACGTGCTGTCGGCCTGCAGTTTGCTGTTGAACGCGAGCACGAGTCGCTGGAGCTCGTCACTCACTGTTTGTATGGGAAAGCACAGGCAAGCAAGCAGGTTCGAGTGTGTGTGTCAGCGGTCGTGGCGGCTGCGATGCGAGACGTCTCGATATACACTCGTGCACCTTTTGTGAGCGAGAGCTGGTCGCGCGTGGCACCACCACACAGCAGACTGTGAGAATGTGTCGTAGCACTACAGGCAACACGCACACAAATGAGACGCACGCGTTCGTCTTCGCGCTGCTGCTGGTTGTTGGACAAGTGGTGGCGAAAGTGTGCGAGCTCGGCGCGCATGTGCTCGTTCTCGCGCTCGAGCGCCTGAACGCGGTCCATCGCAAAGCTGCTCGACGCAAACTGCGGTTCATCGCGCATGTTCTTGTCTGCTGCGGAAGGCGCTTGACGAGTTGAGAGCAGACGCAACCATTGCGTGCAACGAGATAGTGTCAGCGTTAGCGCCGCTCTTGCCGAGCCTGTCAGTCACCCAGTCGAGCATGCAACACAGCACACAGCGCGCCACTCACCTCCCAGCTCGCCATGTCGGCGAGCGGCACTCGCAGCGAAGCCCGCTGCTGGCGGCGGTCCGTTTGCAGACTTGCGGATTGGCGGCAGCATCATCGTATCGTTGCACACGCCCGTTCAAGCTAAACGTTTCGAGTTAGTATATGACGAAGCGAAAACGATAAGTATCGAACGGGGTCTGCCGTATTACATACCCTCATGCATAGTATCCCTTTTATGGGATATACAAACACAATATATCTGATACATATAGGGATGACAGCACATATGATCAAGTTATATACTGTTTTTGTCCATTATTTTGAATATACATGGATACTATGTCGGATACTCTAACTAACACAGACTCCTAAATACCATATATTTCGGATAGAATGGTCATCGATCCGTTGAATTGTATCGGAGGACGACGATGAGTTGGACAAAGTGCGTGCAGGACGAGCAGGTCAACGAGCGAGAACGAAGAGAACAACGAGCGAGAACGAAGAGAACAACAAAGAGTGAGAACGAAGAAGACAAGAGTGCGGTAGGTCGAGCGAGCGAGCGCGACAACGCGAGCGCCATCGAGCGTGTTCATTTCTTCGCAGACGTCGCTGCCTTCGCCGGGAGCGGCTGCTGCTGCGGCGGCAGCGCAGGCGACACCGAGGCGCTGGCCACTGGCGCGCTGCCATCACTCGGCGATGGCTCACTACAAGAGTGAAACAAACACACACAGACACGAGTCAGTCCGCAACACAATCACTCAGCGCCACGACATACCACAGACGCATAGCGACAGAGATGTTGACGTGCTCAGTAGACGCACCGAGGCGGCAGTGGCGGCTGCAGAGCTGGCGCAACGACCGGCACAGCGCCAGGGTACGGCATCCCACCTGATCCAGCAGCATGGATGCACTCGTACGTTAGTCAACCATCCTGTACAAGTGTCAATAGCCGACCGTCAGAGCCTACAGTAGTATACAACAACATACCAGGCATTCCGCCAGTGGTCGGTGGGTAGTACCCGCGCGGGTTGTACGGCGGCTGCTGGTAGCCGTAGCCGCCAGCGTTGCCAGCCGCAGCACCGCCACCGTGTGGACGATGGCTGCCTGCACTGCCACCGCCGCCCATCATGCGCTGCGGCAGCATCTGCGGGTACATCTGCGGCTGCATGACCGCGCCGCTGGGGACCATCGGCACGCCGTACGGCAGGTAGCCGCCATGTGGCGCGAGCAGCTCGGGGTCGTCCAAGCCAACGACGCCACTGCCGTCGTAGAGCCAGTCGTCCGGCATTGGCGAGTACATGGCTGCTGGGTGCGGTTGATGGTGCATGTGACCCATGTGCGGCGCCGAGTGATGGTGCTGCTGGTGCTGGTGAACTTGATGCTGCTGGTGATGAGCCATCGGCTGCTGGGCGCTGCGGTGCGGCGACGACGTCACAGCAGACGACGGCAGTGCAAACTTGGGCGTGAACTCGGCGGCTGCGACGTTGAACTTGAACTCCTTGGCGTTCGGGTTCAGCGTCGTCTTCTTTGCTGGCGCCTTGTCGGTCTTGTCAACCGACTTGTCAGCCGACTTGTCCGACGATGGAGTCGACGACGTGGCGGCACTCGCAGTCGGCGCTGTCTTTGTCTTTGGCTCCTTTGCTGCAACTGCTTTCAACGGCTTTGTACTCGCGTTCGGTGCCGCAACTGGCGCTTTCGCCTCGTCCGAATCAACCGCAGTCGGAGTCTTGAACTCAGTCTTGGCGTCGGTCTTGGCCGCAGCCGCACCGTTTGCAGACGTCGCTTCTGGCTTCGTTTGCTCGGGTTTAGCTGCATCTGCGAGCGTCCGACCTGTCACCGCGTCACTAAACGAGAGCGGCTTGAGCGATGCAGCTGCCGTAGTAGCGGCTGGCGTTGCTGATGGAGCTGGCTTCACTGAAGGCGTCGAGGCCGTAGCTGACGCTACTGGAGCAGCCTTAACCGCTGGCTGCGACTTGCTAGCGCTCGTTTGACGCGGCGCGTTGCGGAGTGCCGGCGGGACGTACGACGTGCCAGCTGCAGTTGCCTTACCAGTCGATGGTCCACTGCTACTACCACTACTGCGCGAATGCTTGCGGTCGACTGAGCTGTAGCGCGCCTCTTCATCGAGGTCGTCGCTGCTGCCGCCTGCTGCTGTCGAGCGATGGTTCCGCTCCTCTTGCAAATGAAAGTTGCTCGACGTCTGGCGCTCAATCTCGAGCGCAATGCGCTCGGCGTCGCGCGACTGCTGCGTCGAGAGCTTGCTCTTGTCGAGCTTCGTCGTGTAAATGTTCTCGTCAAAGCTCGAGACGACGCCAAAGAGCTTTTCGTTCGCTTCAAACTGGTTCCAGCCCGACTGGCAATACAAACCAATAGCGAATGTGTCAGCATACATTCTGTATGGGAGTGATGGTCGCTAATTGCACGTCTACAGCATCCAACGATCGAGTCAAACTGCCTTGGCACACATTTGACTGAATATTTGTATGCCATACAGTGCATATAACAAATATCCGATATTGCGGATCATAATAACCAAACACCGTACCTTTGACGATCGGCGCCGCGGGTCCTCGAGTTCGCCAGTGTCGAGCTGCGGGTCGAGCCACGACGACGCAGCTTGGAGCTCGCGACCGACGAGGTGGTCGAGCTGTCGGCCGCTGATCTCCGTGTCGGTGCGAAAGCCGCTTGTCGCAGCCGTCCCAAGCGCGCTCTCCGAGTAGTTTACAGCGCCATCAACTGCGATGTGCGCGATCTGCAGGCGCTTGAAGACAACGGAGCTCCCGCGCTCGATCGCGTCGCCCCAGTCGCTCGTGCGGTGCGTGTTCTTCAGGACGATACTACAGTCGTCGGGGTCGACGCCGTCGAGCACACCGACGTATACCGACGCATCAACGAGCTGCACTTCAACGGCTTTGCCCTAATGTAGGCGCAATCGAAACGTGTGGCTGTGAGTGACTACGGTCGCAGAGCGTCGATACGATAGATAGCGATAGTGACGACGTACGACAAAGAAGCGGAACGCAAAGAGCGCGCGGTGACGCAGCACGCGCTGCTGCTGGGCTGTGAAAGAGCGATAGTGTGAGTCGATATGCGTGTGAGCAAACGACAGGCAGACACACAGAGAGACGCACCGCTGAACCCACGCGCTGGTGCCGCTTGCTTGGAAGCTGCAAAGCCTGGCGGCGCTGCTGCTGCAGCATCCTTTCCGTTCGACTTGCTCTTGCTCTCGCCAGCTCTACGCGCACCAGCAGATGCACATGCAAGCAGCAGAGACAAGCAGAGAGGATGCAAGTGCGTGAGTAGCGCTGCGGTTGGATCCACACACCGTGCTAATTGACCAATCGCCCACTCACTTCTTCTTGCTGCTCGCTGGTGCGCCATTGCTGCCGCCGCCACTGGACTTGGCGCTGGTCGTCTGGGGCTTGCGCGTCGATGCACCTGCTGCTGCTGCGTACGACTTGCCGCTCTGCATGCTCCTCGTGGTCCGTGCAGCTGCTGTCTACGTGCTGCGTGCTGCGTGCTGCCTACGTGCTGCGTGCTACTTGCTGGTGGTTGACGTGCCGGCGCCGCTCGCTCGCTCGCTCGCAGGTCGGCGCGATCAAATGAGGGGGAGGCTCAGTGCTCTACTTTTGTGCCGGAATAGTGACGGTCAGTCATTCGATTGCTCCGTCGATGAGGGACACAATCCCGAACAAAACAAAAGCCTGTGTATATTAGTTACAGCCTGCAAATACCATTAACTCTGTAATATTGATCCCCAGATCTCTTTAAATACAATGCAGATGTGTGTCACTTCACTGACTCGCGATCTGAAAAACAGCTTGCAGTCGACGCGAGGAACTCCATGCAAGTCGCGCCATGCGCGTCACGTCAAAACAAAGTGTGTATATGTGCATCTTCGTATGTATTTGCTGCCTGCTAGCGAAAGTGCACAGGCGCTGTCACTGCCTGCATCGCCAAGTCGCCGCCGACTGCGCGCTCGAGCGTCGCCGACAGCGCGTCAGCTGTAAACGCACTAGTCGCGTGCACACCAACACGCACCGCGCCCTTCTTCGTGCGCAGCACAAGCAACGTCGGGCCGCTTTTGCTACGACTGCTACTGCTACCGCCAAGCAACTTACTCAGTGCGCGCTGCTGGGTCTGCCAGTCAACGTGCGCAAACTTGAGGCCGCTGGTCTGGCGGAAGCGCTTCGCAACGTCCATTGCGACTGCGAGCTCTGCTTTCCGCACCCGCGCGTTCGCTGACAGCACAAACACCGCACAGAGCGACGACGACTTGCGTGGGTTCGCGTCCTTGCCGACGTTGCAGAGCGTGGCTGCGTTGCCGCTGTGGAGCTTCTCGATTGCGCCAGTCGCACGCACGTGCTGAAGCCGCGCAATGTGGCGCTCAATAGCAAAGTTGTAGACTGCGTACTCGTCAAGCGCGCCAGTATACGGTGTGCGTTTGCCTTCGTAGATGTACGCAAACTGCGGGCCATTTGCAACGGACAGTGACTTGCAGAGCGACTTGAATCGGTCGCAGTTGACTGCCCCGACCTTCACTTTGCCCGAAAGGTCGCGCGCAATTTGTTCGTACTGGTCCTTGAATGCAATCGCGTGCTGGTCCTGGAGCGAAGAAAATGCGACGAGCCATTCGTTATTTGCGTGCTCGTCGGGAAATTTTGTCGCCGATAGCGTCCGCACAGGCGAGTCTTTTGCATAGAGCGATCGTTGCGACTGTGGACGTCGTCGTTGCGCTGTACTAGTACCGGGGAAGCCGTGACCAAAGCCGTCGAGACCGTCAAAGTGGAACTCGTGGTGGCTACCGCTGCTGCCGCCAGCACCGCCAAAGCCGTGGCCAAACACGCTCTCAAACATCTTGGTGAACGACCGCATCGACTCGTCGCTACTGCGGCCGTCGCCGCCAGTATGGAACCGGTGGCTACCACCGCTGCCGCCAGCAAAGCCGCCAGCACCAGGGAAGCCATGGCTTGCACCAGCATTGCCGCCACTACTAGTACCGTACAGCCGCGCTTGGTCGTACTCGTCCTTCTTCTGTGGGTCCGAGAGCACTTCGTAGGCTTCCGAGACTGCGAGGAACTGTTCTTTTGCTTTGTCTTTGTCCTGCGCGTTCTCGACTTTGTCGGGGTGGTACTTGAGCGCCAGTGTGCGGTACGCCTTCTTGAGCTCGCGGTCCGAGAAGCTCGGCTTGACGCCGAGGACCTTGTAGTAGTCCTTTGCTGGGTCCATTGCGCTTGCCGGCTCGAGTGCGACGAGTGCGAGCACTGCGAGCAGCTGCAGCAGTACGAGCAGTACGATCTTGTGCGACGCGACTGCGCGTCGCGGTCGCGCAGATGGGCTGCGTGGGCGAATCGGCATGCTGTGTGGGTGGATGTTGTTGTGATTGTTGTATTGGTAATAGCGTGTGTTGAGTCTGTCGGATTCAGATGTGTGCGTTCATGAGAGTGCGAGCAGCTCTGTCGCAGAGCAAGAGCACACGCGGCGCGCAGTCCATCCGTCAATCACACGCACCTGCAGAAGCGCAGCCACGAAGACAATGTCGTTCGTCTGCATGATGTCGGACAGCGTCTGACTCACATTGCATAGACTTGTTTCTCTCAAATAGCAGTGTCTGAGTATGCTATCCCACGAAACAATTCGACGCGAGCCACGCGTCCAGTTTCATCCCAAGAGATTTTTCTCGAACTCGAACGTGCGAGCATTCGCGCAAAAGTATGCGAATGACTCGTTTATGTGCGCAAATCTCGAGTACATACCATCGCTACTTGCAAATTACACGCCGAGTCTCGCTCTGTATGTGCAAGTTGTATGGTAAGTGCAGATTCGAGTGGCCATCCTGAGCAAGTCCACTTCAACTTGCCATGTGGCGCTATGTGGTTTGTAGCAGTCGCGCGCACAAGTCAGCATACTGCCTGGTCGAGTCCGTTTGGTGCGGCACTTGTTTGTGCTTTGATGCAACATCGATGTACAGCTTGCCATCACTACGATGTCGATCAATCTTATGCGTGGTACGACGACGTCGTTCATGTTGCTAGCTGCTGCTGTGTGGCAGTGCGCGTCTTGATATTGAGTTCAGCATCAGCAGCTACCAAGCGTAGCATGAAAAGTGTAGGTACAACAAATGTGAGGCGTAGCATACCTACCACTCACGATCGAGCAAACAGGACCAAGCATCGAGCGAGTGCCGACTCCTCCAAAACGTCGTTGCCGTGCGTGCTGCCGCCTCCAAAGCATCGTTATTGTAGCCAACGCAAGTGGCGTGCGCGCTGCGCTCTTTCCAGCGAACGACAGCAGATTGCACGAGACGTGTCCTATCGATCGCATGGATAGGAACGCACATTAGGACGCCCATAGCCACCAAGATGCAGCATCCGCTCGAGTCGTGCGTGACATGAGCGCGACCGACTTCTCGCACTGCACGGACAGACACACCACATGGCGCTCACGAGCCATGTGTGGATGTCGAGCGTGCCGCGTGCGCAGCTGGCGCGTCGCGATGGTCACACACGCCTTCCTTCTGTCGATTCGGAGGGTTGTGAAGCGATAAAACGTCGGCGCTAAAGCAAGCGCAGCCAGCGCTCACACAATCCGATTTGCGCACTACCACACACACACAATAACACTAACAAGGAAGACTTGGACAATGGAGTCACCACTCTCGGCCGTGGACCTCGCAGAGAAGTACGACTATCCCGCGCTCGTGCGCGCCGTGCAGCTGCGCCCTGTGCTCGCACAGGACGTCGACGACTTTGGCATGACGCCATTGCACTGGGTCTGCTCGGACCCGCTCGTGCCGTTGCGCGTGCTGCAAAAGCTCGTGCTCGTACACCCAGCAGCAACGACGGCTCGGAACCTCGCAGGCTTCCTGCCGCTGCACATTGCACTGCGCAAGAACTTGCCGCTCGATGTGCTCAAGCTGCTGCTCAAGTTCTACCCGAAAGCGATTGCGATTGTAATGCCTGACGGCCGCACGCCACTGGCGCTCGCAGACGAACACGTCACGGCCGCGAGCACGAAGGTCTTTCTGCAGATGCTCGACGCCGAAGTGCGCGCACTCGACCGCGCAGCTGCAACAGTCGCGAAGAACAAGCGCAAGCACAACAACAATGCGAATGGGAGCAAGCAAGAGCAACTCCGCGAGCCAGCAATTGTTGTTGCAACCACCGAGGCTGTTGAAGTTGTCAGCAACAATTGCAACAGCAGTAACAACGATTCGAGCGCAATGGATGTTGTTGCAGCAAAACAACAACCGCAACAACACAACAACAACAACAACAACGATGTTGTGGCAGCTGTTGCAACTGGCAATCACAGCACGCCATCGACGCCGCGACTCGTGCCAACGCCGCTGTCGCCCAGTGTCGTGTATCGCGACCCGATTGCAGCGTTCTTGAGCAGTCCGTCGATGCGCGCAGGTGCTGCGCACGCACTGCCGCCGCCGTGGAAGCTCGCAAAACGTTGCCACATCTGCGAGTGCAAGTTTGGGTACTTTAAGAGCCGCCACCACTGCCGCAACTGCGGCGAGTCGGTCTGCGGCCGTCACTCGCGCCACGCATTGCCATTGCGCCACATTGGGCTGTTTCAGCCCGAGCGCGTCTGTGCAGCGTGCTACGAACACTTGCAGCAAGGACGCGCGGGCAGCAACACGCACGAGAGCAGTCGAAGTCGCAGCTTTGCAACAACGAGTCGGTACAGTCCAAGCAGCAATAGTAGCACAGTGCTGGCAAACGGCAATGGCAATGACAACGTTGCGCGCAGCAGCAGCGCGCAGTCGCTCTTCTGGAGCCCCGAAGCGATCTCGCCGCGGCTCTTTCCGGTGCAACAGCAGCAGCAGCCACCGAAGCGCAGCAAGTCGGTGCGCAACTACTTGCTCGCACCGTCACCACGTGGTTACGCTCCGTCGAGTAACCCTGGTACTGCCAGTACTGCTACATCAGACCCACCAGTTGTTTCGCGGTCGCTCTTCCCGAGCGCAGCGTCGATGTTCCTGAGCCACGTCGCGCTCGCGCCAGCGTCATCATCGCTTGATGTCAAAGCGCCTCCTTCCAGCCCACAGCCGCAACAGCAACAGTCGCTACTGAGCCGTCCAGCTGCTCGATCAACCGCATGTGATGAGAGCAGCGACAGTAGCAGCAGTAGCGATGGACAACACGCGAGCCCACACCGACGGCTCGCAAAGACTGACCTCGATGCGCCAACACGCGCGTGGTACGACGAGCTCGAGGACCAGCAGCAACGGCTGCCATTGCATGCACTGCCGCTCAAGCTCTCGATGGACAGTCGCGTGAGCGAACTCGAGGCGCACGTCCAGCAGCTCCGCATGGCCAAGCAGCAGATCCACGCAGCGCTTGCGCATAGCGAGCAGCAGATCGAATGCGCGCGTACCGAGAAGCGCGAGTACGACGCGATTGCGCGCAAGTACCTCGCGCATGGCTACACCGACGTGTCGCCACTGGCGTCACCGGCTACGCGCCGTGCCGACGACGAACGCGCAGCATTTGGTCGCGCGAGTTTTGACGACGTTGGTTGTGACGATGAACCAGTCAACGATGTATCGTCAAAGGTTACGGTTACGAAGGTTACACCAAGTGAACCAACTGTGACTGACGACGTGCCAATGTGCATCGACGACCTTGCGCCGCTCTCGCCGCAGCTCTCGCCGTTCCGCAGCGAGCAGCTCGAATTGCTGTCGGCGCCGCTCGACGTCGCTGCGACGCATCACGAACTCGGCGTTGTATTGCTCGGGAAGCGCGACTTTGCAGCTGCTGCGACGCAGTTTCGCTGTGCGCTGGCGCTCGACGCGCGCAATGCAGTCGTGTGGTACCACCTCGCAACGGCGCTCGACGGCGCCGGCGACAAACTCGCAGCTGAGCACGCAGTCGACAAGTCGCTTGCACTCGATGGCGATGCGCTCCCTAGTCTCTCGCTGCTCGGGCGGTTGCTGCATTTGCGCGGCGAGCACGACGACGCGATTGTTGTGTTTCGTCGCGCGCTCAAGCTCCAGTGTCCACTTGCAGCAGCAGACGGGACCGTGTGAGTAAGTGCGATTGATAAAGAATGTCCACAACAAAATCCAACATGTGTCCAACGTATTGCGTTCCATATTACAGCCCATTGTTTCCAGTGTCCATCTCGAATATGTCCACCTAGACGCATGTCCACTCCTTGTGTCGAATAGATGGACCAAACCAATGGTCGATAATGTACAGTGTCCATGTGGTCATATATGTCCGTATCAAAAAATCGTATCGAAAGCGTCCTTATCAGATATACCTATGTCCATTGATATATGCAGGACATGTGTCCACATCTACTGCGTTGCTTTAGCTCCACCTGCATGCGCGGTTCCAAATGTCGCGTCAATGAAGCGCAGACTCAGCGTGAGCTCGACCTGCTTGACAAACACGCGCGGCGTCGTCTTATCATTGCTGCGACTCGCAATCGTCTCGAGCGCAATCGCAACTGCATTGCCGCGTTTCGCGTCAACGTGCCGCATCCCAAGCCGCTGCGTGCGCTCTGCACCACTGAGTGCAAAGTCCGTTGTGTCACGGTGCGTGCTGTCGGTCTGCTGCTCGAGCGCCAGCACGCGACTGAAGCCCCAGACTGGCGCGCACGTGCTGCTCTCCCACAGTACAACATCAACAGCGAGCGCCGTGTCGATTGTGACAGCTAGTGCGTCCGCCAACACAGTGAGCGCAGCAGTAACCGACAAGTATCGCGTGCGGTCGCGGTACACACTGTTGACGTCATCCAGCAATGCGACAGCCGCATGTGATGGCGTAGTCGATGACGCAGTCGATAACGCAAACGCAACGTCATACACTTCGCGCTCCCACAGCACGCGGTCAAACGAGCGGATCGTAATCGCAACAACATACGCACGCAGGCCGTGCAAAGCGTCGACGTCGTCGCATGGCATGGCAATCGGCCGCTCGACGCTCGCAACAAACAGCTGTTCTGCAACACTGAGCTGCAAAAACAGCTGCGCAAGTTCAAGGCGCGGTGTCCACACGAGCGCGACGACTGCGCTAGATTGCCACGGTCCGAGCGGCAGCTCGTACAGCGCGAGGCCGAGCGACTTCGACTGCTGTTTGGACTGCTGTTTGGTGGTGGATGTTGTCGTTGCTTCTGCTACAAAGCGCCAGTGTTTTGTTGTGAGTGACGGCATCAGCTGCAAAGCAATGGGCGATGAGGTGCCTCGCATCGCTGTTAAAAGCGTTACGTCGAGCGTCTGGATCGCTGCGAGCGTGCGCGTCGTGGCTGGCGATGCGAACTGAAGACTGTGCGCGTAGTGGAAGCGGCCGCGTGCAGGGTCGAACGCAGCTGATCGACTCGTGCTTGGGCTTGAGCGCTGCTGTTGCTGAGCAGCCTGATAGCTGGCAGTCAGCGACAATGGCGCTGCAGCAAGTGGCGCAATCGCTTCGTTGTTCACGCTCAGCTGTGGTACAATCTGCAGCATCGCGAGGAGCTTGTCGTACGACTGCACGATCGTGTGTGGCTGCATGCGCTTGAACACGTCGTCGACTTTGCGCTTGAGCGCAGTGGTGCGGTGACTTTTGATAGTCGACACAGACGCAGGCGCAGTGAGTGGCGCAATAGTGTCGGCGCCGGCAGCACGCGTGCTGGTGCTGTGGCTGGTGCTGCTCGGCGCCATCTTGATATGGTCGCGCGCTGCTGCAAATTGCGGCGCTGGTGCTGGTGTTGCGCGTGCGTGCGTGGGGCGAGCAGATGATGCAGTCACGAGCGCGCTCGAGTTGCGGCTCCCAATGCTGCTCTGCGCAGCAAGCGGCCGTGCCGATGCAGATGCAGCCGCAGACGTAGCTGTAGATGGTGCTCGCTTCATGGCGCTTTTGCTTTTTCAATCGTGACAACATCGTCGAAACGACACAAAAGATCTGACTTGCACTCTCTATGGTATAAATTGACCACGGCATTGAGCAATGGAAGCTACAAATCGCCACCCTCTATAACGTCTACTCAACGCGTACAGTAGCAACAGTGGTAGTGTCCACAAGAGCAGCTGGCACTTCAACGTACGCGCGCAGTGCTGGCACCTGCACGATCTCTCGCGACTGCATGCGTGCGTATACGTTGTGTATACGAGCAACACAGAAAGAGTGAGTACCACATACACATACACACAAGCACGCAGCCACAGCCATGCACAGGACGACGCACTGGAAGGATGCAGGCGCTGAGTTCGCGGCCGTAGCAGCAGCCCGTGTCGATGCCAGTCGCATGCGCCTCGCGCTGCAGGCCTGCGACGGCGTCGTGGCCAAACAATACGTGCATCGGACCGCGCCACTGCGTCGCCCATCGGTGCAGTTCGCCACAGTCACTGTCAGTAGTCACTGAAGGTCTCGTTTCGAGCGCTTGCCACTGCGCGTCTAATTCACCAGTCGTGCGCTGAACAAAGCGCATCTTGTACACATCGACCGGCCGCTGGTCAGCAAGCGCAACACCTGGCACGACCCCAGCGTGTACGACAATCGCATTAAACGCTGGCAATGCAATCGAAAACGGCAGCTGCTCGAGAAAGTGCACGTCAACAGCGGAGAGCTGCGTGACGTAGCTGTACGACGCGCGTGGCGCTGCGTCGTCGTTGTTGTTGTTGCTAGCGCGCCAGTCGTAGAGCGCAGCAAGCGCCGCGTCGTCGTGGTTCCCACGCACGCACAGCGCGCCACTCTCGCGCACAAAGCGTATGGTCTGGGCATATATATATATATATACAGTCAGAGACGATGGGGGATGATACACACACATGGACACATGCAGCAACGCACCTCGATCGGTTTAGGGCCTTTGCTCATGAGGTCGCCGACAAACACGAGCTGGTCGCGACTCGCGTCAAATGCACTCGCGCGCAGCAGCGCCTGGAGCTCGTCAAAGCAGCCGTGAACGTCGCCGATGACGACAACGCGCGCAATCGTTGCTGGCAGCTCGACTGTCTGTATTACAACACCAGCAGGAGCGTGAGCAGTAGCAGCAGACGTGGCGCTTGCACCACAGATGCGTGCGCACATGCATGCCTATGCACATGGGCGGATACAAGCATGGACACACGCACGTACACGGTGGCAGACGTCGGGGAGCGCGACGTTAGGATGCGCCGCCTCGACCATGTTGATAGCGAGATGTTTGGTTGTGGAAACGTGGCAAATGTGGAAATGGAAGCTGGAATTCTGGAAATCACACCAATTATTGTGTGCGTTTCGTTCGCTTCTATTATTGCAAAAATCGTCATAATCGATGTCTACCATTGTCAGTATCGGACATGTCTAGAATGGACTGCTGTTACGAATCGAATGTATTTTCTATCGTTCAGATTGCCAGTTCATACCATTGAAGCACTCTGACTTGGTTTTAGTATGCGCACAATTCACAGAACGACAATCTAGAAACCTCAAATATCACCGTGCTCTCTTGTGCTTTTCACCCTGCTGACTCTCTCTGCTGCTCGTTGCTCTTTTGCGCTTCCAATTGCCGCATTGACGATTGGTGCGACACCAGCAAGGACGACACGACACGAGGCTCCGCAACGACAACGTCCACGTCCGCGCACACACAGCAATACACAACCAACAGTAGCAGGAGGTCGTCCTTCGCTTCCCCTCTCGGCGACCTCCACTGCGCTGCATTAGACGCCGCGTTGCGCATATATCGCGCTCTATTGCGCTAAGAATACGCAGAGCGTCGCCTTGCTTATCAACAGCAACTTGTCTCATCGCACATTCCGCACTTGGCACCAAACAGTCGCTACTGACGTGCGCATATACACACATTTGCTCCACGATGAGCCGCCTCGTGGTCGCGATCGCGCATGTCGAGTTCACGATCGCGAACCAGACGCTGTACGTCGTCAAGGTCCAGCAGGACGCCGACGAGTGGCACGTCCGGCGGACGTACTCGGACTTTCGCAAACTGCGCGACGACGTCGCACGCGTCATGAAGCGCGACAGCAGCGCCGACACATGCTCGCAGCAGTTTGCCGCTGCAACACACGAGCTGCCGTTCCCGGCCAAGCGACTCTTTGGCTCGCGGTCGAACCGCGTCGTGCGCGAGCGCGCCGTTGAGCTGCACCAGTTCCTCATCAAGCTACTGCTGCTCACGCACACGTACCGCAAAGCGCAAAAGCAGCTCTACGACGCGCCCGCCACACAGTCACAACCGCTAGCACATCAAGCGAGCGCGAGCGTCTTCTTTCTCCTACGCGACTTCCTCAAGCCGGTTGCGAGTGTCCAGATGACTGGCGACGCAATGCCCAGCAGCGCCCACAGCAGCTGCAGCAGTGGCGACGACGACGCCGCAATGCGCCGCATGATCCGCGAGAGCAAGATGCTTGCGATGCGCAGCAGCAGCGGCTTACAGGCTCAGCAGCAGCTGCCACACGCACAGACGAGCGCGCTCAAGACCATGAGCGCACCAGACGTGCTCGCGTACGACAGCGATACAGCGACAACGTCGACAGCGACTCCAGACCTGCTGCTATTGAGGCATCAGAGCTCGATCCCGATCCTCGAGGAGCGACCGGCCGCAGCGCCGTCCACGGGCAAGAAGAAGACGCTTGCGAGTGCATTGCTGCGAACGCGGTCGCGGTCGCGATCGCACCGCACGGACTCGCACTCGGACCGCGACGCGGCAAACACGCGCTTTCGCAACGTCTCGAACGCGTCGTCGTCGGCTGCGTC
>JAADXO010000389.1:0-18349 GCA_023337825.1 Globisporangium apiculatum | reverse complement strand
TCATGATGCGCTTCCACTTCGTCACGAACGTCATGTCGTCGTGTGGGTTCGTCGCGCTGAGCACGCGGTTGATCACGTGCAGCTGCGCGAGCTCGTTGACCACGCTTCCGTCCCCAGCCATCGCGAGTGACAAAGCACTGTTGAACGCGAGCGGGCAAGCGGCCGCAGCTTTCATGATGTGATCTGGGTTCGACGCGTTCTCGATGAGCTTGTACATGCTGGCGACCTTCGCGTCAGCCGCCTCGAGCTTGTCCGGTGGCATGTTGTTCTGCAATCATATCTGACTTAGTTCGCTAAAACTAATTTAGTACCAGCTGTTTGGAATTTTATGTCGTTATTATCGATGAGGAATCGACCGGATCTATCTATAGCATCGGACATCGCAACCACTTCAATTATGGCGTTATCTTGTGATTGCTGGTCTCATCTTGCTCACTCGTTTGTCTGCCAAGTGAGAAGTGAGCGCAAGCACGCATGACGAGCGCTCCGAGCGTCGTGCAGCGCATCTCGGTCAAGAACGTTGTGGCCTTCCAGCGCTCAAAGGCCACGAGTCTCTCGACGTGTGCGTCTGTGAAGCACCGACTCGCAAACCAGCACCCGACTCGACTCAACTCGGTGCTCAATGCGCTGCGACGCGCAAGTTTGCACCATCGACGCGGTCCAGGCATGTCACTTTCGCAAAAGTGGCACTTGGTGCACCGCGTAGCAATCGGCGTCGCCGCGGTGCTGTACTGTGTTGTTGCGCTCGATGGTGCAGCTGAGGCGCTCAAGTTCATGCAAGCGCACCAGAACCCAATGGTCGACTTTGCCGCGTACCCGACCCCACTGATCGGGGACATTGTCGGCACGACTACGATCGCAGCGAGTCCGCTCATGCAAGTCCTGGACTTTGACACTGCACCACGCAGCGCCACGCTCTACCTCGACCGCATGGAGAGTAGCGACAGTCAAGACGAACAGCCGCCGCTTACCACTTCATTCACAGGCTGCGCGAGCTTAAACAGCGTCGACAGCGTGTATGCAAACGCGTTCCTGCGCTCTATGTATGCGGCGCTCGTGCGCGACACGGCGTACAACCTCACGTTCCTAAGCGAGTCGCAGAGCGAACTCATTGCGCCAGTCGTAGACTGCATGAGTGCAGCACGCATGTTCGAAGATTCGTCTGTCGTCAAGGTCTTCTTCCTCGTACGGAATCGGCAGCCGCAACCGCACTTGCTCGGCGCGGACCGCATCGGCTTGGTCTCGCTCTCGCTCTCGAACCAGGGCTTCCAAGTGCCGTCGCGCGACGAACGCGGCTCGGCCGGCGTCGCGACGCTCGCGCTGCTCTACAGTCTCGAAGATACTACGGTGACGCACCACTTTGCGATCGCGCTCGGGTATCCGTATGAGCCACTGCGCTTCCAAGCGTACGAGTACGTGAACACGACGGCCGATGCGTACTGGACACTGCGCAGCGTACCGCGCGACCGAGCAACAGAGGTATCGAGGACGCTGCTCACCGCATCGCGCACAGGCTTCTACTACGGCAAGGAGACCGAGCAGGCAAACATCAAGAACGAGTTCTGGCTGCTTCCTAGCGATCCGCTGGACGTGGTCTCGACCATGCACTGGGTCGGTCGTGCAGTGTTGAGCGACACGTGGGCGTGGACGCACCTCGTGCACGTGCTGCTCGGGTGCGACGTGATCATGCAAGTGCTCATCCTGCTGCTCGTGGTGTACCGGAACTGGCAACAGGGCACGATCTGGATCGGCGACGCGTTCATGGGCATCTCCAAGAGTCTCCCCGTGCGTGGGCTCTTGGTGCTCGCGTCCTGGTACCTCAATGGCCGTTGGTCGCTGACCGAGTACCTCTACCACGTCGGCAATCGCATCTCCGAAGTCGAAGAGGTGTACGTCTACAGTGGCATCGTGCGTGCCGACCTCATGACTGTCTACCTCGCAGTCGTAGACCTCATCGCAAAAGCGGCACGCGAGCAGCTCGACCCAGCAGCGACGCTCTTCCTCTTCTTTGCGGCGTTCCAGTACACGCCGGCGCTCCTCGCGCTCTGTCAGCCGCTCGTCGATATCGTTGCCGACAAGACGCTGCGCGACTATCAGATGGGCGTTGTGCAGACGGATGAGGACCTCTCGATCGTCACGCCGATGCGGCTCTGGAACGTGCATCCGATCGGCGCGAGCGAAGCGTCGTTCACATTCGCTGTCATGGCGCCGCTGCTGCTGTCGCTTGGACTCATATTCGCGTTCCTGCTTGCTGTCAAGCTCCGACGTCGATGCACTCGAACGTCGCCACGGAGCTCGGCGATCGTCGAGCCGTTCAATAGTAGTACCGGACACAGTGGCGAGACGCCATCAGAAGCCAGCAGTCGCGTTGGTAGCGCGATCGCGGCCATGTTCAGTGTCGGAGTGTCATCGACACCAAGCACGAGTACGACAACAGCTGCGTCGAGCAACAGAACGCGCTTTGAGATCGCGACGGGCGTCGAGCTCGCGCACCAGTTTGGGCTGCGGTGTCACTACGACAACGTGCGCACGATCAAGGGGCTGCGCTTCGTCTCGGCTGACGGCGTGTACAGCAACGGCTTTGTTGTTGCAAACGCCAAGTTCCTCGTCGCGACCGAAGACGTGCTCGCGATCTTGCTCATCAAGCTCTTGCGCTTTCGGTACCGTAATGTGTACGTCTACGACGTCGACGGCGGCCACCGCGTGCAGCAGATGGCGCGGCTCGTGTACCCGCAGACGCTCTCGCTGCGCGACCTCGCGCACCTAAACATCACGACGCTCGCGTAGGAGCAAAAGCGATTACAAGCTCACTGCAGCTCTGACATTAGGGATGTTATTGTAGCTTGTGTGCGAGACTGTTGATGTTCCACTGTCATCGCACTCTGGATACGAGCCAGCAACAAGATAGTTGCGACATTTAGCAATTGCTTCGAGCTCATATCATTCGCAATCGAAAGGCGCGAATTGCCAATAGAGTAGTAATTGAACGAGCCAGCATCGAGTGCTGACTGCATGCAAAAGACAGCACTCCAGTGCGCATGCACACGCACATACATACATACATACGCACAGGCGCAGGTCCAGCATCACCGCACACCGAGCCATTCGCTGTGACGTCTGCCATAAGCGATCCGAGAACCACACAACTGGCTATCAATAGCGGCACGCGAAGCGCCGCCTGCAAGAAAGAAAGCGGAAGGAAACAAAGGCTGCACGCAGCGCATTTGCCAAACTGCGCGCATTCAAGCACCTCGAGCAGGCCGAGTGGCGCCAACGTCAGCGCATGAGCTCGTTCGCGCTCCGTCCGACTGCAGCGCCGGCCGCAATTGCGGCAGGTGCGACAGCAACAGTAGGAGCAGCAACAGCAGCAACAGAGCCAACGCGATGCACAGCACGATCGCCGCTCCAGCACCGCTTGTCGGACCCGCAATTCAGCGAACAGGACCTCGACGGTACGTGTGCGTCTGCGAGCGCGGCATCACACTAGCGTCTTGCGCTCACTGCATCTGCCTCGCATGCCTTCATGATACGCCTCATACTCACACTGAACCTCTCACATTCGCCGAACAGATGCCGTCGACATGGGCGAGCACGTACGGTGGGCCAACCTCGGCGAGCCGATCTACGCCGAGAAAGACCTCGAGATCTTTCGCCCCGTGCCGCAGCAGTCGACGCTCCCAGTCTACTTCCTCAAGGCCTGGCTCCCGTACGTAGCCGACACGGTGTTCAACAGCTTGTTTGACGCGCGCTACCGCTGCGACTGGGACGCGCGCCACACGACATCCGCCACAGTACTCGAGCACCGCAACGACGGCGACGTGCTGTACAGCGCAACGCGCCTCGCGTGGCCACTTGCGGACCGCGACTACGTGTACCACCGACGCGCCAAGTTTGTGCGCGCGCAGCACGCGTTCGTCGTTGCGTGCCAAGCCGTGCACCACAGCAGCGCGCCGACTGACAGCCGCTGCGTGCGCGTCGAGACGTACGCGATGCGGTTGTGCATCCGCGCAACCGGCACGAGCAGCTGCGACTTGTACGTCGAGTACGAAGACGACACGCACTTTTGCGTCCCGCCATTTGCCGTGCGCTGGCTCCTTGCAACGCGTGTCCCAGCGTTCATGCACGCGCTGCGTAGTGCGTGTGCGAACTATAGCGCGTACGTACGCGCACGCAGCGATGGCAATGATGGCGATGGCGACACAATTCCGTCGCAGGTCGTGCGCAGCAAGAGCGAAGCGGTCGGAGCAGCAGGTCTGCATCCCACCACCAGTAGCGATGCAACGTCAGTATCGTCGTCAATGGGACTCGAGCGCCACGCCGAGTCGACAAGCTCTCAGCGTGCGAGTGGTTCGTCGTCATCGTCGCTGCAGATACACGACACTGCAGCAACAGCACGAAGTGGCAAACACCGCACGCTCGGACGCACGCGGCGGCGCGAGAAGCACTCGACGCACTCGGATGGCGCGGGCAGCGAAGACACGACAGGTCGTAACAGCTCGAGCACACGCAAGAGCATGCGGTTGCGGTCGCTACTACGCGTCAAGACAACGAGCACCAGCAGCAGTATCCCCAGCCGCGAGAAGCCGACACTCAAGAAGACCGCGTCAGCTGGCTCGCTCGTACTGCCGCAGTCGCCGTCGTCGATCTCGACATCGTCGCTACTGTCGCTGTCCGAGCACAGGGGTGCGTCGTCGTCAACACCTGCAGTCGGCCTGGCCGATGACTTTGTCGTTGTGTTCCACAAGCAAAAGATCGGCCTGCACCTCGAGACCGACGTGTTCTCGAACCGCGTACTCGTCGCGCACTGCGAGAAGGAGAGCGAAGCTGCGCGTGTCAGCGTCGGCATTGCGCCAGGCATGCTCGTGACGTCCGTGAACGGCAGCGCCGTTGCGCGCATGGGCTTTAGCGAGTTGTTGCGCGCTGTCAAGACGACCGCGCGGCCGCTCACGCTCGGGTTTGCGTACGCGGACAGCTCGACTACGGCCGCCAAATCGACTGCAAGGCCGTTCCAGCGGTTCAAAGAGCCCAAGAACGTGCTCAAGTGCCTCGTTGCGCGCGACGAGCGCGACCTCGTGTGCGCGCTACGGCCACTGAACGAAGACGCGTCGCTCAGCGCCGTGCTCAAGACCGACTTTACAGCGCCCGCAGCCGCAAAGAAGCGTGGCCGCGGCGGCGGCAGTAGCAGCAAGGAGGCTGATTGCGTCGTCGTGCCCGAGGGTTACTTGGTGTACGAGATCGACGACTGCTACGTGCTCGACCTGCCGTTCGCCGAGATCGCGCACCTGCTGCGGCGCAACAGTGAGCCGCGCATCGTGACGTTCAAGGCCGCGTTGGCCGTCGAGGGCGACCGCGCAGCGCAGGACGCGGCGCGCTCAGCGCTCTCGAAGCGCCTCTCGGACGTCTTCAAGTGGCGCAGCTACTCGGTCGACGACGTTGGCACGGCGAGCAGCAGCAGCGCGTGCTCGAGTCCATACGCCGCGAGCGCTGCGCGGAGCTGCTCGGAGCGACTTTACATCGACGATCCATCGCTCGCACTATCCGATACCAGTAGCAACAGCAAGCGCCGCAGCACGCAGACAGTCAAGCCTACCGAGTCGTCAGCCGCGCCAGTGCCATCGGCAGCACAGCGCAACGATAGCAATGGCAGTGAGATCAAGTGGGGCGACGCGTCGCCTGGCGCGTGCCTCGCTGACTACGCGGACGTGACGATCACCGCTGCGAACCTCGCGTGGGCGTGGGAGCACGTGCACTTGCTCAAGGCCGACGAGCGCATCTTCTCGGCCGCGCTGCTCGTACACAAGCTCGAGGCGTTTCTCATGCACGACGGCGCGACGCAGAGCGAGTCGATCGCCGCCGCAGCGCGCACGACGCTGAACGCGATGCACGCCGAGCGCGAGCTGCTCGACCGCATCAAGGAGCGCAACACGCAGGGACTCGCCGCGATGCGCGAGTTCAACTGCGAGGTCGACACGGACTGGCAGTTTGGCCAGACGTACGTTGGCGTGACGACGCACTGGAAACCGGGCGACGACGGTACCGTGTGGCTCAAGCTCGATGGGCTCGTCGAAGGCGTCGACATCTTCAATACGATCGCCGTGATCCGCGAGACCGACCTGTACAGTGTCTGGGTGCCGTTCTGCCACCGCTCCGAGCTGCTGCAGCAGACTGGCCACGTCGACGTCGTCGCGTACATTAGCGTCGCGTTCCCGCTGCTCCAGCGCGACGCGGTGATCAAAGCGTTTGGTATCAACGCGTGCTACGAGAGCCGCGCGATCCTGCTACTCGGCAAGACCGAGCACGAGTCGACACTACCGCCAAGCGTGCGCGTCCCGAAGGTCAAGGGCTGGAACGCCGACCGCATGGAGATGCGCGGCTTTCGCGCGCTCATTGAGCCGATCACGCGCACGAAAGCGCGCGTGTGCATCGTTGCAAACATCGACCCGAAGTGCCCCGTGCCGCGGTCGCTCCTCAACTTTGGGATCAAAAAGGTCGCCGGTATCCTGCTGTACGTCGTGCGAAAGGAGGCCGAGAAGATCGAGCAGGCGCAACGCGACGGCCATAGCGACAACGAGCACGTGCGGCGCATTCAGCGCGACCCAACGCAGTTCTACGCATGGCTCGAGCCGCTCATGGCCAAGTGGTTTGACGACCAGCGCTGCAACTCGCTGCCGCCGCCAATGGCGCTATCGTCGAGCAGCAGCGACGTGCAGCACACAGCAGCAGCTGACCACAACAGTCGCGCAGCGTCGTCGCCACGTAAACCGAGTCGCACGTCGCCGTTCCATCACTACCACCACCAGCAGCATGCAGCTGCGTCGGCAGCAGACGCAGACGCAGACACGCTCTCCCAGTCGGATGGGCTCAGCCAGCAGACAACGAGCAGCAGTACAAATGGCCGGCAGCGCATGCTGATCGACTACCTGTACGACTTTGGCATCTGGCCGTACGTGCTCATGTTCATCTTCTCGCACGTCACGGCCGAGACGAGCTTCTTGCACGTCGGCCTGCTCAAGTTTGTCTTTACGTGCACGTGCACGTGGTTTGGCGTCCCCGGCGCGTTCTCGTGGCAGACACGGCGCCTCAAGCGCATGCGGCGCGAGCTCGACCCGCTGCGTCGGCGCTGCGTCGTGCTCGCCGGCCTCTGCGACGTGCTCAACTCGTGGTTCCTCCGCGTCTGGGCACACTGGCTCGTGTGCTACGTACCTGTCATCGTGCACAAGGTTGTGTTGCTGCTCGAGCACCAGGAGAAGCTGCTGCAGCAGCGCCAGAGCCCAAGCTGCTTTGACCGCACGCCAATGGAAGTGCGCGAGTCGGAGAACTTTTGGCTCATTGGTAGCGCGTTCCTCTTTGCGTCTGTCGTCGTCGCGATCCAGATCGTCGTCAATATCTGAGCTGCGTGCATGTGAGAGGGGAGGGTCGGATCTGCGCAAGTGAAAGCGGCGTTGGGACAAATAGACAATGTCGAACGAGTGGCATGGGAGACACGATTGTAGATAGAAACACCGAGTTTGCCTGTTGTTAATGTGTTGCGTCTTGCGTCTTGCGTCTTGCGTCTTGCGTATGCTAGCGACGGACGAGAAGTAGACGACCAAGGCAGGACCATTCGTGTTTCTACTGCACAAGCACTCCAGTTGACGTGACACAACGTGTGTATAAAGTGTCCGGATGACTTGTGGATATCCGGTTTGTCAGTGCAAATATGAGGAGTCAGTAAATTTGGTTAGCCGAATTTGAGGAATCGTTTACGCAAAATTCAGGTTTTGACCTCTTATTTTAACATTTTACTGACTGTTGCGCTTTGAAAAGCATCGCAGCGTTGTCGTGTCAATTGCAGAGGAGCGTCAGCTGGAGCACGTCGCGTTGAGCAGACTCCTCCCCCACTCGTACATATACGCACACGGAGCGCGCACGATGGCGTCCAAGACGGCGTCGACGACAGGTTCGTCTGCGAGTTGGCAGTCGAACCCAGTGCGGTTCATGCAGCTGGCGCTCGCGACGACGATCCTGTTCTCGGTCGTGTACATGGTGCAGTTCGTATCGCTGAGCGTGCAGGACCCTGTCAGCGCGACGATGGGCGACGCAGTCGCAGGCTTCACAGCATCGGTGCGCAATCGACTGCTTGGCAAGACGCAGTACATCGTGCAGGGCTTTGACGAGGGCTACAAGTTTGTGAGCTCGTACGACGTCGAGACGCAAGGGCCGCTGTACATTGTGTTTATGAGCGATGCCGACGCGAGCGGCAAGTACTGGTGCCCCGACTGTGCGCGTGCAAAGAAGCCAATCTACGACGCGTTCAGTCGCGCGCCGCGTGGGTCGCGCATTGTCGAGATCCGCGTCGGACCCGAGGAGTACTGGGCCGACGACATGAACGACTTTAAGCAGAACCAGCTCTTCTACATCGACTACATCCCGACGCTCATGCGGTACGACGGCGATGGCAACTCGTCGGCAATGCTGAACGAGCGCTTCTGCCTCGACGACGAGCTGCTCGACTTTGTGTTTCGCGTACCGCGGCCATCGGGCGCCAAGCCGACGGGCAACACGGTCGTGACGCTCACGACGCCAGACGACGTCGTCGAGTACGTCGACGAATTCGACACGGACGCGCGACCGCTCTTCATCTTCTTTGTCTCGGGTTTTCATTCATTCAACGGCCGCCTCTGGTGTCCGTACTGCGACCGCGCCGACATTGCCGTCATGCACTACTACAACACAACAGCACCGAGAAACGCGGTGCTGCTGCGCGTCGTTGTCGCGGAGACGTACAAGCAGTGGAAGAAGAAGAAGAACGCGTTCAAGGACCAGGCGTTCCGCGAAAAGGTCGCGAGTGTACGTGGCGTGCCGTTCCTCGCGCGACTGACAAAGCACGTCGACACGGATGCGACGCAAGTGACCGAGTTCCTCCCGGACTTTGACGCAAAGGAGCCGCTCAAGCTGTTCTTCCAGTCACATTAGATTGAGTGAAGCAGCAGCAGTAGGTTGAGTGGCATCGCTGACGAAGGGACGATACTATGCAGGTATACGAGTCGTATACATGTGCAGCACGACAAGCGTAGAGTAATGGCGCGACGTTCGCGTCGGATGTCGAGGATGTGCTTGCGTTGTGATGGTTGTGAAATTGCGCACCAAAAAGATGGTCGACTGGAATGCCTGTACGAAACGTAAAATGTGGACAGAGTTGTTGACAGCTGTCGTACCATTTTGTCCGTGCGAGTCAGTCGCAACGAGTGACAGTCAAATCGAAGCTGCATCCAAAATGGCAGCGCACCGAGAGCGGCGCGACCGGCGCCATGGCCCCGCGCCTACGAGCCCCTGGAAGCTCGTCCTCGCTGCCATCGGACTGCTCTACGTGCTATTTCTCGTGCGTGTAAATGTGTGGACGACAGGTGCAGACGAGCCGCGCGCGAACGCCGTCGGCGGCATCGGCGTCGATCGCGTTGTGCACGTCAAAGACGCCACGCTCGTGCACAGCGAGCGCGACCTCCAGAACGAACGACGCGGTGCAGTCGCCACAGCTGCGACCTCGGATCCGCCCAAGCCACAGCTGCGAGCCGCTGCAGAGATGCCCTCACCGTCAGCAGTGACCACAGTGCACCCTGCGGTCCTCGGCGCGATCAAGTCGACACTGACAGCAGTGCCAGCAGCAACGACACCAAGCGACATTACGCAAGCAGCAGCGACGCGTCAGTCGCTTGGTGTCCAACCGACTACTGACACCAAAGACGCACAGGCGCCGACCGAGCCAATGCGCGCGACGCATGCTGTCGAAGAAGAGAAAGCCGCACACGACCACGAAGCCGACGACGACGAGCAGGAGGCGCCGATCCACTTGGCAGTCGCAACGACCAAGCCACCGCTGTTGCTATCAGGTGTACCGGCCGTAACGCACAGCACAGAGCCACCGTTCGAGAGCCGCCACGACGTCATTGCAGGCTACGAACAGACGATCGAGTACCTCCAGAACTACCACAAGGACCCGCACGTGCCGGCGCGCGAAGGGCTCTTTCTCTTCTTTACGTGCAGCGATGACGACGGCAACAAGCACGACTGGTCGACGCTGTGTGTCGAAGCGCGCAAGAAAGTCTACGACGTGTTTGCCAAGAGTCCGCGTGGCAATCGCCTCGTGACGATCCGCGCGGGCTCGGAGGAGTTCTGGGAGTACCGCAACGCGTTCTCGAACGACCGCGACTTGCGCGTCAAGTCGGTGCCGTGCGTCATGAAGTGGGAAGGCCGCAATGGCGAGACAACTGGGATGTTGGTCGGCGCGTCGCTGCTGTACGAGCCGTTCCTGCGGTACCTGTTCCAGAACATTGATCGACCCGATGCGTTCATTACAACCGACGCTTTGCACAACAAGCACATCGTGACGTTGTCGGGGCGCGCCGAGTACGACGCGTACATGAGCGCGTACCGACGCGAAGTGACGCGCGCGCCGCTCTACCTCTTCTTTGTATCCGGCCGCATCGCCGACAACCAGCGACCGTGGTGTCCGTACTGCCGCTTCTCGGAGCTCCCGAGCGAGTACGCGTTCTATGCGTTCGCGCCAACGCACGCGCGGCTCGTGCGCATCGAAGTGACGCCGACGTACGCGGCGTGGAAGCAGCCAAACGACTTCAATACCGACCCGGTGCTAGGGCTCCGCGGCGTCCCGGCGTTCTTCCGTATTCGCTCGGCGGCACCAAATGGCTCGGACGATCTTGTGTTTGAGCGCATCATCGAGCGCTTTGACCTCCTGGAGACATGGCGTGGCATCTACGAAGGCGCGAGCTAGTTTGTACTGGCAAGACGGACTGACTGAGCTAGTGAGTTAAGGCGACGAGGAACAATCAGGTAGCGAACACTGTCGAGTGGTACTGAACGAATAGATGCAACGTTGTCTGTGGGTGTGAGGCAACTCGTCCTAAGAGCGCAGGTCCTAGTGAACGAGGGTAGACGCTGACCTGCAAGCGTCTCGACTCAGGTCGCAGTCGTCAGTCGCCGCCGCGAAGTGGTGCTACTGCCACTCGTGGCGCCGACAGCGACCTTGGCACTGCCGACGACGCCGCGCTCGCTCAGGAACCGGAGGTACCGCGTGAAGCTCAGACCCAAGAACTCCTCGAGCAGCCGCAGTGCCGTGTCGATCTCGCACGCCGAGCTGTCCTCCATGACCTTCTCGTGCTGTCGCAGGCCGCTTACGGTGCGCAGACAGAGCCCGACAAAGTCGCTGAACTTGGCTTTCCGGTCCAGGATCATAGCAGTAGCAGCAGCATTGGAGCTGACAGACGTGCTGCTTGCGTCGTCGCTGATAACAGCAACAGTAGTTGACGGCGCCTTGCGCGGACCAGTAAACAGTCGGTGCCAGCGGCGGTGCGTCTGCTGGCGCGACGGGAACGGCGTCTGCTCGATCGCCGCCAGCATGTGCGAGCAGATCTCGCATCGAGTTGGTGAGGTGCTGCTGCTAGTGCTACCTGCAGTGTTCTGCTGGTGCTGCAGGCGCGTCGTAAAGTGCTTGAGAAGGCTCTGACGCAGTGCGCGGAACTCGGAGAAGCGGCGGTAGAGTCGCCAGTGCGACTGGCTCAGGTGCACTTCGAGCTCGTAGAACACGACCGCGTCGATCTCCGAGTGCGCGCCAGTCACGACTGCGCTGAGGTAGTCCGAGTACTCGGCCTCGTCACGGAACAAGTGCAGGTCCTGGTTGTCGTCCGTGAGGAGTACGGTACCGAAGCGCCTGCGCGCTGGCGCGCCAGTCGGTGATGGCGACGACACCAACAGCAGCTGCGTCTGTGAGCAGGACGTCGCGCTTGCGATCGAGTCTGTTGTTGTCTCTGTCGTGCGGAACGAGAGGTTGCTGCAAGGCGACTCAGAGAGCACGCCGAGGTGGCATGGCGAAGGTGGCGCTGCCGAAAAACGCTTGAGCTGCCGCGGGAGACACCTCGAGAGCATACTCGAGTACCGACTAGTGGCTCGCACGGGCTGGACTGCGGTCGCGTCGCTGCAGGTAGCGTGAGTAGTGTTGGTGCCAGTGCCGAAGCTGTTGCCGCCCGTGTTCTTGCGCTGTCGCTTGATGCTCGGCGACTGAACCTGGCGCATCATGGACGAGACCGACTCGTCGGTCGGCAGCACGCTGCTCACGACGGGCGAGTTCATTGCTGCAAACATGTCGCGGACACTGTCGAAGCTAAACGACGGCGACGTACAGGGCGAGAGCTCGTAGTCGGACGACTCGCAGACTGCTAGGTTGATAGTGTTCGCGGCGAGGTTGCTGTCGTCGATCGAGATGCCAAGTGATCTCGATTGCTGGCGTGGATACCTCACTGTTGGCGTAAGGGCGACAGCAGTCGTAGCGGCGTCCGAGGTCTCTGCGGCGCACGCGCTCTTGCGGAGTGCGCGGCTCACGGTCCAGCGAGGCTTTCCGGTCCCAGTCGCGCACGGCAGCGCCATGAGTTTGGGATGGAGCTTGGGTTGGGGGTTGATCTGAGCTCGGACGCGCAGCGCGGAGAGTGCGCGGGCGTGCACGCGCGAGAACGAGCTGCTGGACGGAGAAGTGCGATTGTGTGCCCAGTATGCGATACTGGAGCGTTTTTACGGCCTCGTTGGCTATCTATAGGGTTATCCAGATTCGTGTCTGCATGTGTCCACAATAAAGGAGCGAAAGAATGGCTACACGCCAGTCCAGAGCGACTTGTGTCTGTGCGTGCGTGCGTGCGAGTGCTGGACAGCGCACTGACGCGAACAGCTGCGCAATGAAGGTGACTGACCGCGCTTGCCCAGCTCGCAGTCGTCTACGTGCAGTCACGGCACTGGCCATTGCGTGTCGGTTGTATATGTCGCGTCTGAAGCACGCCTATGAAGCGGGATCTACCAACAGTGCTTGCATACTTGCGGCGACAAGCATGCGTTGTGGCTGGTGTAGTCTTGGAAGCTTGAGTGTCATGTGAGTCATGACATGGACACCAAACGTAAGTCATCATCCTTTAACCGTACTTGAAGTTTGTATCTGCTTTTGATGCCAATATGAAAATGAATTTGAATCTACAATTCGACATTCTTTTGATTAAATCACACTAAGTATATCGCGTGTACGTGATTTTTTTGTGATTTATGAACCAATATTTCTAGCATAAATATATCAAATTCGCCTCGACGAATAGAATCAGTTGCAACAAGCACTGCCGATACTCTACGCGCTTGTTGTATTGGGCATTGCACCAATACACTCTGCCCACCTGCGATTGTTGATATATCAAAATATCGTGCTATTTACAAAAACTTAAATATGCACCACAATATCAAGGCAACCTCGGTATTAATGTTGGCATTAACTCACACTCTCGTCTTTATACAGGTATCATGCCCACTGCAAATCGTTTGTGTAGACTTCATTTATTCCACTCAAATCAACGTGTGTCGTCGATAGACCTTCACCAACGTGTTCGTGTGTTCGAAATACCAACATAAACGTTACTGTGGGTAACTTGCCCACCCCATCTCGTTGGTGCATCCGAATTACTCCCAAGTCTCATTTGACCGACAATAACGTTTTCGCGTGGTCGGTAACTTTACAATAACTCACCTCAACCGTCGTCCTGTTCTTCTTCAACGCGAGACTTTGCAGTGTTCGCGTGGTACAATCACACGCTCCTATAATCAGCTAGCATTTGTAACCCGTTCGTGAAGTCATTTTATTCACACAAACGAGTTCGCGTGGTCATATTCCCACAATCACGTGAGCAACTGCCAGCTCACACTTGTATGTGTGGGCGTATCACCCAAAAACGCGTTTGTGCGATCATCTCACCCACACAAACGTGTTCGCTTGTATATTTAACTTGCTCAAACACGCGTTGAGGTACGCAACAAGCCCACTCAACTACCCACATAAAATGCGTTTGTGTGGTTGTTTCACCCACACAAATGTGTAAACGTGGATATACCTAACACTACCAAGTAGTTGTGGTCATTGTACTCACAAATTTGCATGACCAAACATTTACAAAAACACTCACGACGTAGCAATAGTAACCTTGCCAAAACCTGTTGATAAGCCAACCGCAATGCTAACCACTCGTCGACGTCGTCGCCACTTGCGTCTTCGATCACATCAATCGTCAGCATTTTCTTCACCAATGCGAGAGTTTGCATTACAGCGTGAGGCTTGTGGCACTGGGCAAACTGAGCGGCGATCACCTTCAAAAAGCACTATCGTGTCCGGCTCTTGCCATGGCAATGTAGTCCATAATGCAAATGAGCTGTCATGCTCTGTTGAGATGTCAGAAAGGGGTCAAATGTGCAGCATGCATTTCGAGGTAGCATGGTTGAAGAGACTATTCGACCCACGACTTGAACCTCTGCACTCTGTCATTAACTGCCTTGCAAGATACTGCGCAGACAATCAGGCCGTCCATGGTGCGATCACGCTTCGCGTTGTAGAGCAGATAGCGGATACGACTCTTACACTGTCGCTCTTCGTCTTGCAGAGCTGGATCACAAATAGCGTCAGGGACTTTGCAGCGTCAAACTGCTTTACGTTTGGTATGCCTTATTGCACTTCGACCGAGTGCTATGACAGTTGGTGACATTGCAATCAGGCGGTGGCGGCGGCATTGCAATTTCGAAAAATGCACGGTATCTCAATTCTATCCTACCTAACCTGCTCGTATATCAGTTACAGTTTGTGTGATCACATGTATTAATAAATAATTGATTCCGCTGCATAGTTATATGAGTTGATTCATCTGGTGAAATATTTCTTACATGCAGTGATCGACAGCATTAACGACGCAATTTTTGTAACAGGTCGTAATTTTACTCTTAATCCTGCTTGTAATACATGTGTGAGTAAGTTGTAGTGCTATTCGAGAGTATCTTAGCGGGTCTCCCCTATTCAGGTTACTAATGAAATTATTCAAATCGCTGTTAAACTGCCTTGCAAAACAATACATCCGCGCACAATTAGGTATTCTCATACTCCCCAACTGTAAATGTATTTGAAAAAGGTGATAACTAAATTTTGCTCTAGAAAACAACGAATCACAGCACATGTCATGGGCGATCCATTGACAGAAGATGCGTCTCGTAGATATAACCCAGCAACTCATGAATCATCTTGCCATTATATGTTAAATCTATCGATGACATGAGCACACACAAATATCTACAAAAAAGACGATCAGCTTTTCATTCATTGACAATGTGTTGTTGGCTTAATTGCGTGGGTATGTGAGTAAGTATAAGAAGCAGATATGCCAATAGGTATCGTCGATCTGTATTTGCGAGTGCTAACCTCACGGGCAGATGCTGGCGATGATCATTTCTCGATTTTGTTTGTCGTTTGTCACTCCTACAATTCATATTTTAAGTAGAATATTGAAATTCATTTTTATTGACATTCCTGTTCTCCGACTGACCGCTTCGTAGCGGAAAATCTTGCTTTCGTTACAAAGGGAAGCAATTTTTCCGAACTGCGATGGTCGGGTGGATGGAATTTGCTCTTTCACACTGGAGCAAACTCGCGTGGATCTTGATCAAAGTTAACATTGCATTGTCGGTGGTGGCGACCACTGTTAATGCTATTCATTTCTTGGAATGATTTGTGTATAGTTCATGTAAAAGTCAGCTACGATTGTGCACTTCACTTTATCAGTGCGAGACCGCACAACAAATTACTGACGAGTTTGAGATCCATACTTTTGCAACTTGCGATTGTCTGTTGGTTCTGTAATAACCAACATGTATTTCTCTGCAAATATTGTGTTATTTTCCAGACCTTTCTCATTTGTTTCGTCTGCATATATAATACAGCTAGAGTTATTTATTGCAAACTGTGGTCATCATCATATTGCTGGCTTGTGGCATTTTGCTGAATAATAACTGATCTTCAACGAGTCAGTTGTCGTTTCTGTTGTCGTGTCAAACAAACGTGAGGCGCTCATGCACGTCAAGCCACTTTGCAATTTGCCAGCTTCAGCTCACGACGATCAAAACGACGATGGCGCCCTCTCCGTCATCTGTCGCGATGGCTCCTACACTGCTCTTCGCGCACGGCGGCGGAATGTGCAAAGAGGCATGGGAACCGATTGCGCGCCGCGTGCTCGCGTCACCGCTTGTGCAACGCACGGCTGCGGTCGTCAAGACCTTTGACTTCCCGTACCACGGCTCGAAGCGCGACAACTCGATCAAGCCACGCGTGTTCTACCTCGGTCCCAAGTCGCCGCGCATCGTGCATCCGATCAGCGCGTGGGTCGCGACTGCAACACAGGAGGTGACGAACGTCGTACACGAGTTCCGGCAGCAGCAGACATCGAGCGCACGCAAGTCGCCGCTCATCGGCATCGGCCACTCGATGGGTGCAGTCGCGCTCTGGCTCGCAGAGATCAACAACCCAGGCACGTTCGACGGTCTCATTCTGTTCGAGCCCATGTACGGGCTTCCGTCGCCGGACACCGCACACTTCGTCGACCTCCTCGTCGGTGCGACGCTGCGCCGCGAAGCAAGCTGGTCAACGCGCGAGGCTGCAGTCGCGCACTTTGCGCAGTTCCGGAACGTTGCAACGTGGGACCGCGAGGCGCTCGCTGCGTACCTCAAAGGCGCGCTCGTCGACGAGCAGGACGGCTCGGTCACGCTTGCGTGCGACCCGAACATCGAAGCGGCGATCTACTGCGGCTACGCAGGCTGGATCTCACCGGACGAGAGCGCGCGGCCGCAGTGCCGCGTGAGCTTCCACGGCGGCGAGCGCTCGCCGTTCTACGCAGTCGACGCGTTCGAGCCCATGCGCGAGCGGTCGCCCCACATTTACAAGGTAAACGACGCGATGCCTTCGTGCTCACACGCAATGGTCATGGAGAGCCCAGCGCTCGCAGCGCAGAAGATCGTCGACGATCTCGCTGAGTTGTCTGTGTTCGCGCAGCAGTCGACGGCGACGCGCGATGGCGCAAGCAGCACGTCGCGACTGTAGAGCAGTGCATGTGTGTACGAGAATGAGGAAGGTGTGTGTACGTGTACTAGTCCATTGTCTCTCTATCTCTTTGGCATGTGCATCACTCGCTGTCAGTCGCAACAACTGGAAACCTGCGCATTGCACTAAGCACGCGCTCGGCCACGACGCGTGGCTCCTCCAAGACCATGGCGTGCGACGCGTTCGGGATCGGCACGCCGATCGAGTACGTCTGCGGCAGCGTTGCGACCATCGGGTCAAAGAACGGCTTCGAAAAGAGCTTCGACCGCGCGCCGCTCTGGAGCGAGATGGGACACTGCGGTGCAGCGAGCTCAGCGTCCGACATGAACAATGGGATGCCGCAGTACAGCGACGCCTCAATGTGCGGGTGGCACACAAGCACGGTCGTGCCGTTATGCTCATCAGTCACGAGCGCGCCGTCGAGGTACGCAGCGAGCGACTCGCGGTCCCACGCGGCAAAGTTGCGCAACGCCTCAAAGTGATGCACCGCGTCAGCGCGTGTCGCCCACTCGGACTCGCGCTTGAGCGTGAGCGAGACGAGAAAGTCGACGGACGCGCTCGTTTCGTACCGCATCGGCGCGTACACGGGCTCAAAGAGCACGAGGCCGTCAAACGTACCTGGGTGCAGCACTTCCGTGAGCCAGAGCGAGACGGCGCCCATCGAGTGCCCGACGCCAATGAGCGGTTTGCCTTTGAGCTGCTTGCGCAGCGCCAGTGCCTGTGTTGTCGTCTCTTGCGTCGCGATCGCGACCCATGCGTTGCCTGGGTGTACGGCACGCGGCGACTCGGGCGTCTGGTAGAACACGCGCGGCTTGACCGAGTTGTCGCGCTTCGAGCCGTGGTACGGGAAGTCGTACGTGACAAAGTCGGCGTGTGCGAGTCCAGGGCTCTGGCGCTTCATGTGCCGGATGATCGGGTCCCAGATCTGGCGACAGAAGCCGCCGCCGTGTGCAAAGAGGAACGTCGGTGCTGCTGCTGTCATCGTCGAGCCGAGCTGTTTGTGTACTGTATGTCGATGATGTGTTAAACGAGCAGACGGCGTACCGGTGCGATGCAAAGTGGTGCGCTTGCTCGTTTTGCTGCGACCACAGTCGACGTCAGACTCGTTGTGGCGATCCAACGTGGCGCAAACAAAACAAACTTCAACCAAATGTCATCATCGGATTTTGCGATGATGGCACGACAACAACAAATGGCGCCTCAGCAGAACTGTTCGTTTCGAGATGTGGTTTGTGGATCTCAGCGAGCTCTGCGCAGCATTCGCACGTCTGGAATGTACAGTTGTTGCTGCAATGCACACACAGGTATGTTCACCACACTCGTGAACATACGAACGATATCTACTTGACTGCTCTGGTTTACGAATGCTTTTCACACACAAATTGTCAACAATGAATTTTGTACGATGCGGTTGGT
>JAADXO010000388.1:0-18373 GCA_023337825.1 Globisporangium apiculatum | reverse complement strand
TTGCTCCAAGCCTCAAGACTGGGCATGACGCTTCGAGTGCGTGTGCGTCGCATGGAGCACAAACAACCGAACGAACAACGATATGTTCTCTCAGTTGCGAGCTGTGTTGTTGCTCGACAAGAGCGATTTGACTGCCAGGAGATTTGACTGCCAGTACGACATTTCGATACCAAATGTGATACTGAATTGATACCAAATACCGCTTGTTACTCGCTCATGCATCCGAGTACTCGTCAGCACTGTCCTCATGTGCAGCTGCTGGCGCTTTGCTGCTATCACTCGCAGCATCGCTCGTAGCAACGCGGTCGGCCGCGACAATGTCCTGTGCGAGCGCGTGCTCGTCGTCGGTCAAGATGCCTTTCATCGCGCGCAGGTCGCTCCTAAACACGTTGCGCACGACGGCCTCGAGCGCCTGCTGCTTGTGTTGCTCGCGCTGGATGTCGGTGGCAAAGCGCTCCATGAGCGACGGCGTCGATGCAACTGCGCCGCGGATGCGCGCCGCGTTCTGCTGAAGACTCGCGTGGAGCGACCGCTTGAAGTCGCTTGCGCGCTGCTTGGCGACCTGCGCGACGTCGGCGATGGCCACATAGTCGGTGCGACTCGCGACGCGCGTCTGCTCGGACACGCGCACTTGCGCGGCGACGCGCTTGGCTGCGAGCTTGAGTTTCTGCGCGCGCGCATCGGCGTCGAGGACCTCGCGCTGCTGCTGCTTGTGCGCCTGCGCGAGCCGCTCGAGGACCTTCTGGACACGCAGCGCGTCGGCTTTGGTTGGTTTTGGCTTGTGTGCACTGCTGCTGCTACTTCCTGTTGGCGTTCGTCGGCCAGCGGACGCACAGGTCCGCTCGAGCAGCTGCTGCTGTGCTTTTTGCTGTGCACGCTGCGCTTGCGCGTCCTTGTCGAGCTGCCGCTGCCGTCGCGCCGCTTTCTTCGCCTGGAGGTCGGCGAGCGTCGCAGCACGCGCAACAAAGAACGCGCGCGTCGCGGTTGCAGGCGCTGCTTCCGTGTCGCTCGTTGCGCTGTCACCGTCACTCCTACTACTACCACCAGTAGTAGCTCGTTGGCGCTTGAGCTGCTTGGCCCACTGCGCGTGGAGGCGGTCAAAGTCGGGCACGGGCTTGGGCTTGCGCTGCTGCTGGCACGCCTGCGCCTCGGCGGCGGCTGCGAGCTGCTTCTTCATCTTGACACTCATGATACCTCTGCTATTGGTATCATACGCCGTGCTGCCTGTACGGAACACGAGCGCACCGCTCGCAATGTCGACGCTCACGGCTCCACTGACACTGGCGTTGATACCACTCGCTGCGAGCGCCATGCGAGGCGGCAGCTCCGCCGACGCGAGCAGCTGCTGCGCACGCTGGCGGATGCGCTCCTTGCGCTGCGCTTCAAGCTCGTCCGAGGTCACAACCACAGCGCCAGTAGTAGCAGCACCACTGACGGACTGACCAGCTAAAGCTGCTGGAGCTGGAGCCGTGACGACGTAGGTCGAGCGCGGCACGTCACGTGCTCGCACGCGCTTGTCGTCGCTCAGCTCAGCGTTGAGTTCGCGCTCGAGTACCTGGAGCTGCGCGAGCTTTCTGCGTCGTGCGATCTCCTGTCGCTCAAGCAGCTGCTGCGGTGGCTGCGCGCGCTTTGCACGCTCGAGCCGTTCAGCGGCCTCGGCAGCGAGTCGTGTCTCCTCGTCTTTGGCTCGGAGCTTCCTGCACCACACGCAAGCAGCAAGTCCACATAAGCGCAGAGGTCAGAACAGAGTTGGTCCAAGTCAGTCAGCAAGTCCGAGTCGAGCAAACGTGGAGACGCCCACGACGATACGAATCCGCTCACACACGCACTCTTCAAAGAACGCGCACGAGCGCCGCACGTCGTCATTGACGCCGCGGGTGCTGCTGCGCACGGCGCTGCTCGAGCGCTGCGCTCTCGGCGTTGTCCTCGGCGTCGCAGACGGACTGCGCGAACGAAACGCCGTCGCTGCTGCAGCAGCGCGCTGGACGCGAGCACTCGCGTTCGCAAGTGGCGACTCGGGTGCGAACTCTGTTGACGAGTCCCACGTCTGCACGAGCTGAGAGCGCGAACGTTCGCGACTGACGCGACTGCGTGTGTGTGTCGCCGTCGGCTTGCGAGATCGGCCGCGCTGCTCGCTTACGTACTCGCCACTCTCTCGAGATACAAGACTGCGAGACGATCGCGCGACTGGCGACGTGCTCTCTGTAGCATCAGCATTAGTATTGATACCAGCATTCGCATTAGTATCCGTATTAGTATCGATATTCATATCCGTATCAACATGTAGAAAGCGACGTGAGCACCAGCATCAGATGCGAGTCGAACTAGCACACACTCACCTGGCAGGTGCACGCGGCGCTTGCTGCTCGTACTGCTGGTCGTCGTCGTCGCCCACATGCGCGGTGGTGGCGTCTCAGGTGCGCTCAGGAGCTCGTGGCTCGACCCGGACGGCGACAACGTCATCTACAGCACACAACGAGGCGTCACGACCATCAGGTCAGAGTACCGTGGGACCTAACGCGTCCGGTCGGCACCGCCTACCGCTCTTGCCAAACAGAGGACGCACCGGTTGCTGCTGACGCTGCGCCGTGTCGTCGTCGTACATTGGCGGCGGCAGCGACTCGTCGCCCAGGTCTTCGCTGAACGTCAGGTCGAAGTCCTCGTTGTCCGTGCTGCCGTCATTGTCGGCCTCACAATCGTCGTCATCGCTTGGCTCGTCGAGCACGAGCGTCTCGCTTGGACGGTCCCGCCGACCGCTCGAGCGCATCGACGCGGAGCCGAACTGCTGCTCGAGCTGCGTCGCACGACGCTCTGCGCGCTCCTTCTCGCGCTGCAGCTGCTCGATCGCTTCGAGGTCCTTGCGCTGCGCCTGGCATAGCGATAACAGCAGTACGTGTCGTTTAGGTCAGATCGACTCGGCAGGCTCAGTTGAATCGACCGGCTTGGCTCGACCAAAAAGCGAGCGAGCCAGACAGTATCGGATACATGAGCACACGAGCCAAACGTACCTCCTTGAGCCGCTGGAGCTCGTCGAGCACGCGCATCTGGAACGACGCGCTTGTAGACGCATTATTGCGCTGCTCCGAGCTCGCACCGACAGCCGACGACACGCTGTGCTGCGAGCGGTCGAACGTCAATGTTGCACTGTTTGTCATGCGTCGTGCCACTGGCGACCGAGCAGTCGCTGGACGCTGTGTCGTCGTTGTCGCTGCCACGGACGCTGGCTCGGCGGCTCGCACTGCGTCGCTGCCACGCGAGTCTTTGCTTGCGCGCAGTGACTTGTGCGGAGCGCCTGCACTGCGCGCGGTGAGTGGTCGTGCGCGCGATTGCCGCTGGGCTTGCAGTTCGCGGATCACGCGCGCCACGTCCTCTGCCTGCACAGACAGCGACATTGTGAGGCTGCATGTGACCTCGTGCACGGCCAGGATGCGTCTCAGTCTCTGTGCAACACGTACAGAGCAGGCAAACGCACCTCTTTGAGCTTGGCGCGCTCGTCCGCAAGCCGATAGCGACTGCTGTGGAAGCTGTTGCTGTGTGCAAGCTCGTCGTCGCTGCCGTCGCTCTCGACGACGTCGTCGGGCGTCCGGCTCGCGTACCGCGCGCTCTTTGCTGCGAGCTGCGACGCGCTCGCGTTTACGCGGAACGAGCTCGCCATTGCGCTCGTGACCATCGCGATGCTCCTGCTGTTGCTGCTCTGCTACTTTCTCTCTTTCTCGCGCTTGCTTGCGTGTCGCTCGCTTGTGCTTGCGCGTGCTGCAACAATACCAAGCACGGCAGCCATGCGATGCGCATCATGTAGCTATTTCGAGACAGGTACTACAGAAGTCTGAACCTGCTGATTGGCAACCTCAGCGCTGCAACCGCCGCTGGATACATGACAGCACAGTCGAGTCGTGATGAAGAGACAACGAGGAGCTCTCGACACGCGCCGCTGCTGAACAAAGAGCGTAGCGGTCGACCGATCGATCTCGCGTGCAACGGCCAAGCTGGCGGCTGCGTTGAGAGCGATTGCTAGCGTTGCATGCATGTGGGGCCGAGCAGCAGCGCATCTCGTTCGCTGTGGCAATGTGCTGCAGCGTCAACACTCGCTGCGTCAATCGAGCAGCTACTGGACTCTTTGCAACACGCAGTCTGAACAAGTACGAGTGTGTGTGTGAACAATGGCACCCTTGCGTCGTGCCATGCGTGCCACAACCGACGCAGCTCTTGCGGCCGCCTACGATGCTGAAAGCGTCGGCAGACAATCTATCTCGCCTGCAGCCGACACCTTCAACCACATGGTGCTCGTCGACATGCGCGCTTCTCGACGACCGCCATCTGCTGTTGCGTGTGCAGCTGATCGCCAAGGTCTCTGCGCGAACAAGTGCGGTCTCTGTTCGCGCCTCCCACTTTTGTGCGCGCCACTCATCATGCGTTGCGCAAGACACACAGTCAGCAGTGTGAGCGAGTGAGCAAGCGCGAGGGAGCACGCAGTGGCGGCGGGACGTCTCGCCACCAATGCCGATCGACCGCTGACTACCAGCAAACGACTGAGGTTCTGCGTGCAACAGCCATCGGACAAACACGCTCGAAAAAGGTGCCGATCAGAACGCAACAGAGTGATTCGTCTGCACTGCTACACGCCTGGCGCAGTAGACCCACGACCACCATACATACATACAGGCGAGACGGAAAAGGAGACCTTCGTTGTTCCGCACGATGGCACGAGGCTGTTGCATGGACCGCAATTCGTTTACAAGTGGGTAACTGTCGTTCTTTCAAGGTGCCTTGCCTGACCCTCTTTACAACAGCCAAATCAATCTGCTACTCGCTTTGCAATGTCGTATCAAGTCCACTTTACAGTGTATCCATTGCGTTTTGCTGCAAGTACACAACCTGTCTATCAAACATTGAACTCTGATCTGAGAATCCGAGCTGTTTTCGCAATCGCACCTATCCGGAGCGACGCGTTTCTCCATTTGACGTGCTCAGTCGATCTGCTAGCAAGTGCCACCTCACACTCGCCGATGTTTCTCGCAGCGGCCGCGTGGCAGCGCTCGGTCATTCGGCGACTCGCCCCGCAGCAGCCGCAGCTCGTTCTCCGCTCACTGCGCTCCAGCTCCAGCTCCCACACACCGCCCCACGCCACTTCCGCGACTGCCATGAAGGCGTTCCCGACTGCGTCGCTCCTGCCCAAGGAAGAGACGCTCGCTGCTGCGTTTCTCGAGCAGTACCCGACGTACGACGGCCGCAACACAGTCGTTGCGATCTTTGACACTGGCGTCGACCCCGGCGCGATCGGGCTCCAGACAACGCCGGACGGCCGCCCGAAAGTCATCGACATCATTGACGCCACGGGCGCCGGTGACGTCGACACGTCGACAGTCGTCACAGCGCAAGACGACGGCAAAACACTTGCGCTTGCAAGCGGCAAGACGCTGACGCTCAACCCCGAGTGGACTCCGAGCGCTGACGGCACGTACCACGTCGGCACGGTCGCTGCGTACCACCTCTTTCCCGGTCAGCTCGTCGCGCGGCTCAAGAAGGAGCGCAGAGAGACGTTTGATATCGCCCAGCGCGACGCGGTCAACGCTGCGCAGACTGCGCTCGCCGACTGGACCAAGCGCTTTGGAGGTAGTGCGGCTGGCGGCGCATCAGCTGACGCAGCGCAGCTGCGCGTCAAGAAGGACTTGCTGACGCGTTTGTCGCAGCTCGACGAGCTCGCAAAGAGCTACGAAGACCCGGGTCCGATCTACGACGTCGTTGTGTTTTACGACGGCTCGCACTGGCGCGCGGCTGTGGATGCAGCCGAGTCCGGCGACTTTACAGGCGTCGCAGCGCTCGCGAGCTACAAGCTCGAACGGCAGTACGCGACGTTCTCGGACGCGTCGCAGCTCAACTACGCGCTCAACATCTACGACAATGGCAACACGCTGAGCATCGTGAACGACGTGGGTGCGCACGGCACGCACGTTGCTGGTATCGTTGCGGCGTACCACGAAGACGCACCAGCGTGCAACGGCGTCGCGCCGGGTGCGCAGATCATTGCGGTCAAGATCGGCGACGGCCGCCTCGGGAGCATGGAGACGACGACTGCGCTCTCGCGCGCGATCCTCGCGGTCATTGACGCAAAGGCCGACATTGTCAACATGAGCTACGGCGAGTACGCGAGTCAGCACAACTACGGCCGCATCGTCGAGTTGGCGAACGAGCTCGTCGACCAACACAACGTGACGTTCGTCACGAGCGCGGGCAACAACGGCCCTGCGCTTGGCACGGTCGGCGCTCCAGGTGGCACGACGTCGTCGATGATTGGCGTCGGCGCGTACGTGTCGCCTGCGATGATGGACGCCGAGTACGTCATGCGATCGAACGAACTGGGCGGCACGGCGTACACGTGGTCGTCGCGGGGCCCGACGTTTGACGGCGACATGGGCGTCGACATCTGCGCGCCCGGTGCTGCGATCGCGCCGGTGCCGAACTGGACGCTCAACAAGAAGCAGCTCATGAACGGCACGTCCATGTCGTCGCCAAACGCCGCCGGGAACGTCGCGCTGCTCATCAGTGCGCTCAAGGACCGCGGCATCGCGTACACGCCGTACGCACTCAAGCGCGCGCTCGAGCTGACGGCCGTGCGTGTCCCAGGCGTCGAGGTCTTTGCGCAAGGCCGCGGCTTGATCCAAGTGTTGCCGGCGTTCGAGTACTTGGCAGCCAATGGCAATGCGTTTGACGGCACGCGCGCGACGCCACTCACGTACACGATCAAGACATCGAGCGGCCTTGACGGCACGAGCGCGCGCGGCGTGTTCCTCCGCGACGCGGTCGACTTTACGCACGACGCAACCGAGGTGACGGTCACGGTCACGCCGGCGTTCCACAAGCTCGCAGCGCCGGCCGACAAGGTCCGGTTCGAGTTGCATGCGGTGCTCAAGCCGTCGGCGCGGTGGATCCACGTCGGCCGCCACGCTGCGATCATGCACGAAGGCCGCGGCTTCAAAGTCCTGCTCGAGACCAAGCACTTGGCGCCGGGCGTCCACGTCGGCGAGATCGTCGCGTTCGATGCAAACAACGAAGCGCGCGGCGCGGTGTTTACGATCCCCGTGACCGTCATCAAGCCCGAAGCTGTCGCGCCAGGTGCGACTGTCACGTACGACCGCGCGCTGACGCCCGGTGACATTGCACGGCGGTTCTTCACGCCGCCGACTGGCGCAACGTGGGCCGACATTACGCTCACGCGCACGTCCGGTACGACGGCGATTGACTCGGACGACTCGAACGCGGCCGGCAAGCTCTACATGGTGCACGTCCTGCAGTTTGCGCCGTTTGAACGGCAGAGCGCAACGTCGTTCCAGAAAGCGTTCTTCCTCCGCCCAGGCGAGAGCGTGCAGTACAGCGTCGACGTCACGGGCGGCTTGACCGCTGAGGTCTGCCTCGCGCAGTTCTGGAGCGCGCTCGGCGACTCAACGGTCCGCGTCGAGGTCCGGTTCCACGGCATCGTGCCAGACCAGCAGCAGGTCTGCGTCGCCGGCGGCGCGGGGCAGCACAAGGTCCTGCTGCAAAGCACGGTCGAGCCCGAGACGCTCGCGCCGGCGGCTGCGCTGACCAAGTGGACGCAGCGCCTGCGGCCGACGAGCGCTGTGATTGCGCCGCTGAGCTCGAGCCGCGACCAGTTCCCCGACAAGCGGCAGGTCTACGAGCTCGTGCTCACGTACGCGTTCAGCAGCAAAGAGGCTGGGAAGGTCGTGCCGCGTCTGCCGCTGCTTGCAAACCGGCTCTACGAGTCGCCGTTCGAGGCGCAGCTCTCGCTCGTGTTTGACGACCGCAAGCAGTACGTTGGCTGCTCGGACGCCTACGGCGATGCCGTCGCGGTCCGCAAAGACACGACGTATACTGTGCGATCGCAGGTGCGCCACGAAGACGTCGCGAAGCTCGAGGCGCTCAAGCACATGGTGCTGTTTCTCGAACGCGACGTCAAGGACCTCGCGATGCCCGTGTTTGCGCACCAGGACGACGCTGCGCTCGGCCGCAGCGCGCTCAGTGGCGCCAAGGCGCTGCCGCTCCACACGCTCGTGCCAGTGTTTGTCGGCGAGCCAAGTGGCGACAAGCTCCCAGCTGGTGTCGCACCAGGTGACGTGCTCTCGGGCACGATCTACTATGGCAAGAAGAACGGCGGCGTCACGGGTGCCGGGCGTCGGCCGGCTGGCTTTCCGGTGTCGTACGTCGTGCCACCACCAGCGCCGGCCGCACCCAAGGATCCGGAGCCGGAAGCGCCGAAGGACGAGCGCGACGAAGCCGAGCTTGCAGCTGACGCGGTGCGCGACCTGCTGCTTGCACGCGTCGTCAAGTTATCGGGCAAAGACACATTTGAAGCCGCGTGGCAGCGGCTCGCGGACCAGTACCCGACGCACTTGCCGGTGCTGCAGGCCAAGCTGCACCACGTCGACACCGAGAGTACGCGCCGCAGTGCGCTCACAGACGTCGTTGCAGCAGCCGACGATGTGCTCGCGCGGATTGATCAGGACGACCTCGCGCGGTTCTTTGGCACGCGCGCAGCCCCGAGCGACGCAACGGCCGCGCAGAAGAAGCGCCAGACCGACCAGCAAGCGACGCGCGAGATCCTGATCGACGCGCTCCGGCGCCGCGCGCGCGCACTTGGCGACGCCGGCGACGACACGGATGCGTTCCTCGCGGCGTTCGGAGCGCTGCAACAGTGGGCCGACACGGACGCACCCGCGAGCCTCCACGTCGCGCTGCTGCACGACCGGCACCACGGCGCGCTCGGCCTGGCGCTCCAGCGACTGCGCAAGGTCGCGGACCTCGAGCGCACGGAGCGCGAGAAGATCGTGAGCGCCGACGCGCTCGAGACCGAGTTGGTTGCGACGCTCGATGCGCTTGCGTGGCCGCACTGGAAAGCGGCGGAGCAGCAGTGGCACCGCCGCCGCACGCCCGCGTCGTACCGCAAGTTCTAGATAGACATGTATGGCATGTGCGTAGACGCTGTCGAGTTAGACAACGAACTCTGTTGATCGGACCTACGTTCCGCTACTGCTACGAACAAGTGCGAACCTTGTTAACAATGTTGAATCGAGTCGATGTTGAGAATGAGCGCGCAGCGAGCAGGTCTGTAGTGCACGCCCAAGTGTCATCTGAGCTCTTCGAGTGTTGTCGCTGCTGCTGGCATCGCTGCCCTATGTCTAGCCTTGAGATTTCTGTCTCGACTGCCGACCTCTGTCAAGCCTTTGTTTCTACTGCTGTCAAACCTGCAAAGTGTCGAGTCGCAATGCGAAACCCCTCTCGATAGGACTCGCGCATCAGTTACTCGTCAACAAGCGCACCACGCACACGGCTCCTCCTCGCTGCTCTGCGCGCTCGTGTCCAAGTGATCTCTCTCGCTCTCTCGCTGTGTCGGCCACTGCACTCGTGCGTCACTGCGTCCTCGACACTGTCGACACTGTTGCGCGGCGACACCTTGAACGACGAGCTAGAAGAGTACTCGATTCGACACGACATACACAGCGCACTCGATCAGACCGAACTGAGTCGGACCGCCTGAGCGCAATGAAAGGCGTGCTTGGAGCGCCGCCTGGCGCTGCGCACAGTAGCGGAGGTGGCGGCAGCGACGACGACGCGCTGTTCCACGCATACACACCCGGTGCGCCGTACGCGTTCGAGCCGCGCACGCCCGTGGTCTCGGCGCAGACCAACTCGTACAACATCTCGACCGCTGCGAGCCAGCAGCAGTATCACCACCAGCAGCAGCAGCAACAGCAACAGCACCAGGCGTTTGCGTTTGCAGCATCGCCATGGACAGCCGACGAGCACGACCGGTTCCTCGACGCGCTCGAGCAGTACGGCGCAAACGTGCAGTTCACGAGCCCCGAGTTCGTCTGGCGCACGATCGCACACGCCGTGCGCACGCGCGCCGTGCACGACGTCAAGGTGCACGCGAGTCAGTACTTCCTCGAGCTCCAGCGCGCACAGGCACAGCGCCGTAGCGAGCACCTGTTTATGCAGTCGGTCGACGCGCGCTGGACGCTCGAAGACGACGCGCGCTTTGAGCACTTGCTCGCTGACCACGTTGCCAGCGCTTCTGCAGGTGCGTCAGTAGTGTGCTTTCCGTGGGAAGTGTTGGCTGCGAAGATGCCCGGCAAGACGCCGCGCGACGTGCAGGAACGGTTCCACAAGCTCTGCTACGACATTGCGCGCATCGAAGCTGGGCAGCACGTCATGATGAGCTACGGAGGAGCGAGCAGTCGGCTCCTGCGCAGTAACACCGGCAGCAACAGCCACGCAGCAGCAGCACAAGCCGCTGGAAACGATGCGACGGTCGCCCTCCCTGGGGCTGACAGCAGTCGCTTTGATCCGATAGAGCAAGCGCAGGGCTGGGACTGCGTCGTGACTCTGACAGCTGATGAAGAGGCGAACCTGATGGACGCGCTCGCGCAGGCACACGTGTCGCCCCACGCAGCGCCACAGCTGCTCGAGAGCATCGCGAGCGCCATGGCCGCGCTCACGAACGCACGGCACCGCATCCCGCCACAGCGTACGAGCGCGCGATTCACAGTCGCGGACGCCCGCGCAGTGTTTGATGAGCTCCTGCACGAGCCGTCGCCGCCGTCAGTAGCATCCAGTCGCGAGCAGCTCAAGTGCGCAGCTGTGACGACAACAAGCCCCGAGACGGTGCTCGAGCTGCTCGCACATCGACTGCACTTGCAGCCCCAGCAGTTGCAGTACCAGAGTGGCAGCAAAACTGACGATCGCTCCGAGTCAGCTCGGAGCGAAGCGGCGCCGCAGTATCAGAGCGGCAGTAGCGCCTATCCGCTCAAGCCACTCGCGACGTCGGGGCTCGCGTTCGGAGACGCGGCACCGGCACCGCTCTACAGCCCTGCGCGCTTCCTCATGGGGGCGTCCGTCAAGTCGGACACTCTACAGCGTAGTGGTGCGACTCCAGACGACCTCATGGGCTTCCATATGGACGCGAGCGGTCACAGCGGCGGCAGTGGCGGCAGCAATGGCAGCGACAGCGGATACCTCGGAGTAGGTGGCAGCAGTGTGCAGCGTCAGCAGCACATGCAGTCGGCGTCCGACGCAGCGAACAGCGCAGTGCCACCGTATGTCTCGAGGAACCGCGAGCTCCAGTCAATGTTCTCGACGTCGAGCAGTAGCAACAGCTCGTACCCGCCTGCGCCGCTGCCATCGCCAACGCCGTTCTCGCGCCACGTTGCATCGTTCACGCCACGAGCAGGTGCGACTGAAGCCAAAGGCAATGCGGCTGGCGGTGGCGGCGCCGACGGCGGTTCAAATGGCAGAACAGCAGCAACAGGTGGAAACCGAGGCAGTTGCCGTGGTCGCATACTCGATGCTGCTACCGCCGGCGCGCAGCGCGACAGCAGCGCTGGTGGCCGAGTCGCAGCTGTCGTGACGCATGGCAAAGACGACGAAAGCGACGACGACTCGACCGAAGTCAAGGAGGACGCCGCTACGCGCGACTTTAGTCCGTAGTGCGTCGCCGCCTGTGAGTGTCGACGACGTCGATTGATGCGAATGACAGGGAAGAGAGAGAAAGCGGATGAGAAGATAAGAGAGCGGTGGTCGCCAGCACCAAGTTTTGAGTCGCGTGCCGAGCGGAGTAGTGAACGTGCATCCATCCATCTCGACCTGACGCGCGAGTCTGACTGCCCAGTCCGTACCGAAAGAAACGACGGGTACAGAACAGGCGCAGGCGCTCAATCGGTACTCATTCATGGTTGAGAGCAGCAGGTTGTACACAGACATACGGCGTGGGATTCAACACCAACGGACAGCCACTAGACTCGGAACGAGACCAGACTCGCAAGTGACCTGCAAAAAGCTAACCTTGAGTCGCGCACAGCCGAGTCGCTGCGGTGCGCTCGACGTCTTCCCACTACACGCACCAGCGCGAGTCGCCACAGCCATCCCATGCGCGCGCAGTTGCGATGGCTATGTCGGCACACTGCTTGGCTATACGTCACATCGTCACAGAGTTGGCTTGGAAGCTGCTAGCGGACAATACCAACTCACTGACGCAATTGCGTCCGCACGACATCACACTCGCGCTACGGAATCGGCGTGCCCTTGAACGCTACGAGCATCGCGAGCTTGTCGGCGCGCGGCGTGTTCCAGTTGGTCTCGAGCAGCCCTTCGGTGTCGCCCGAATTCGGGTTCACGCTCCAGTAGAACGACCCAATCGCCTGCTGCTTGAGGTACGCGGCAAACGCGTCCTGCCACTTCTTGTCGCCGTCGCTGCGGTACTTGCCGCCCCACTCGCCCATCACGACTGGTCCAAACTGCTTGTGTACAAAGCCAAAGTGGAGGTCCCAGATCGCTGGCATGTTGGCTGGGAACGTCGCGTTCGAAAAGTACGACTGGACCGCCACGTCCGGCCCGTACACGTGCGGACTGTACACGAGCCGCTCCGCGACCGGCAGCTCGAGCGGCGCGCGCTGCACGTCCATGAGGTTCTCGCCCCAGAAGCACGGAAACGCTGCGTGGTCGCGACTCGAGGACTGCACGCCCTCGACAAAGATGAGCCAGCGCGGGGTGATCGCGAGGATGCTCGTGGCCCACTGCTGCGCGGCGAGGCGCCAGTCGGTTGCAGCGATCCCACTACCCCACGTCGCCTGACCGTGCGGCTCGTTCTTGAGGTCGGCGCCGACGACGTTCCACACGTTCTTGTACCGCGCTGCCAACACCTTCCACGCGTTCTCAAAGTTGTGTTTGTCGGCGTCCGACGAGTACCAGAGCTCGCCGATGCCGCTGCTGCGCGTCAGCACGTGCGCGTCGAGGAGCACGAGTAGGTTGTTGTCGCCGAACACCTTGATCGTGTGGTCCATGACGTCGAGGTACGTGAGCGTCTTGTCGCTGAACGTGTTCAGTAGCGTGGCCTCGTTCACGATCTTCGTGCGGTCGATCGCCGTGTTCTGCAACACCGCGTCGACTGCAAACGGCAGCCGCACGGAGTTGAAGTTGTTGGACTTGAGGAACGTCGCGATCTTGGCGATCGTCGTCGACTCGCTGCCGCCCCAGAGTCCGTGTGGCACGAGGATGTCGCCCTCCATGCCAAAGTAGTTGGCACCCTTGAACGTGAACGGCGCGCCGTTCATGAAGATGCCGTTGCGCTTGGCTTGGAAGTTGAGCGTTGCCTGCGGAGCGATGGCGTCGAGCCCAACCTTCGTCGACGACGCAGCGGCGTCAACTGGGAGTGGATCGCCAGCTGGGAAGCTTGGAAGTGAGTACGGGTGTTCGTTTGCCGAGACCTCGAATACGGGGGCGGTGAACGCAGCGAGCGCACCGATGAGCGCGATCGCAAAGGTCTTCATCGTCGCTTGTCAAGATGCTTGGGGCTTGAGACTCGGAGTCTGGAGTCCAGAGAGGTTGGCGACTCGAAGGTGCTTGAGTCGCTGTTGGAAAGTTGGGAAGTGAGCTGTTGAGAGGCTCGAGCATCAGGTTCGCTATTGTCGCGGCTGCACAGACTGGTAGAACTGGGTCGCAGCTCTCCAAGTAGCAGCTCTCCAAGTAGCAGCTCTCCAAGTAGCAGCGGACTAAGCAGACGTTCGGCTGCTTGGTCTAGTAGTGGCGTCATTGCAGTGGAGACTAGTTGAGGGGCGGCTCAGGTGTCAGTCGAACATTCAGACTAGGCGCTCGACTGCGCTGCTTCTTCGAGCGTGAACACTAAGCAGCAATCGCGCATCAGCTGCTTGCACTTGACGTTCGGTGCCTTCGTGGATCTGCGCGCAGTTGATGTTGGATCGGTTCTCAGGAGTCGAGACGATTCGAGTCGCAGTTGCTGTGCGTGTCAACGGATGTCAAGGGTGTGGGCATCCGCTGGGTGTTTGTGGATAGAAAGGAGGAGCACGCAGGTCGCTCATCCTGCACACGCGCTCAAGGATCCCGAGGCTAGATGATTTCAATGTCTGCAGCGCATTCAGTGGTTGTGAGGCACATCGCGCCGACTTCTCTCGTTTGTATGCAGCCCACGACGCGCTGCACGATGCCGAGAACGAGTTGTGCTTGATCGTCTCACGGTAAAGCGACCACGAGTGCGACCACGAGTGCGACCACGAGTTCGTGGCATTCATAGCCTGGAGCACATTCGTTGTCCATAGTTCATACTTGTACTTCAGAGCTGGTAGCAGAAGGGAGACGATGCTAGCCGCATGAAGACTCCCCGTTCCACTCGCGCATTGTCAGCCGCACGCGTCTGAGTCGGCGTTTCCACATGCGCATGACTGGCGATGTTGGTGCATACTGTTTGCACGCACCACCAGTGTCTACGGCTGCAACAACAGGACGAATATTTCGTTTGACCACTGAGCTGGCGCTCGTGCGTACTCATCGAGATGAGTTATTGAGATGTGCTCGATAAGCGTCAAATTTGTGCCTCCACACGCTTGACTGCGAGCATCTTCATCTCCATCTCCACGACTCCAAGCAGCATCGGACATCGCTTGCCAATAGCGCACATCACAATGAGCGATCGCTTCACGAATCTACACCATCATGAAAATCGACTTCTTATCCCATCGCAAGTTCGAGCCCTCAAGTCCGTGTCGTCGCGTCAGGACATCACAGCCCATCACATTCCAGTGCGCTTCAGGTCTAAAGCCCACAGTCGCCAGCCAGTCATCAGACGCTGCTGCAGCAGCGAGGCGAGTCGATTGGATAGGCGGCCGTGCTCAGACTGAGCGAGCAACCGCGAATCGTGCATCACCTGTAGCACAAATACTGGCGTTCTTGGAGCGAACTTGATCTCACACACCCTAGTTGCGTTCAACGTCGTCAAGTCTAGTCGAGTTGCACAACACGAAAAACAGCGAATTCCTGTGGGCTGACTCGTTCTTGAATGATGCGCGTGTGCAACTTGATTACATTTGCATATAGAGACACAAAACAAATGCAAAACGAAAATGAGAGAACGGTTTCAATTACGTCAAGTAAAACGATAGCAATAGTAACCGATCAAAAAACTATTAGATAAAATACAGAAATACGGTACTGTCACAAACTGCAAATGCAAACATGAGCAGAAATCAAATCGAATGAAAATACACGGTAAAATACAAGTGACAACACTTGCAAACAACCTAGAAAACGAGAAAGTACTTCATCAAGACAACCCAAACAACGAACAAAAAAACACAGTTCAAACTGTAGTGATTGCTGTATCGATTGGATAAATATAGACATGTCACACACTTCTCTCAACGAACAAATATACAAAGTTCAAACAGTAGTGATTGCTGTATCGATGACTGGGTAAATGTAGACATGTCACACACTTCTCTGTTCCATTCTATCAAATGTATGAATCTTGATCTGATCATTGTTGGCAATTTGTTTGTTTGAAATGCAATGATAGAATTAAATCAACACCAACAAAATATAGTGCGATATACAATAAATGCATGAGTGAATCTTCCGCAAACGTTCATTAGTGGTACTGTTTGTAAATACTTTATGTATCACCATACAGTAGTGTGTATTAAACCTGATAATATTAACTAAAACTCATCAAAAAGTTTACTGAATCACAGTAATAATAAACACCCAGAATACATAACCTCTTTTTGTAATTTATCTTTAAACATATATTGTGCCATTAACTTACGATTTGCTAGTGCCTGTGCTGTATCGTGTATTTGTGTGTTGTTGGTATACATTGTGTGGTGGCATATTGTATGCCAGCGTATTAATTCAGCAATCGGATTTATATTGAGTTAAGAGTCGTCAGTTACAAAGATACATTGTAAAACTAATATAAGTGACGTGTTTCGTGTCGAAGTAATGGATGAGAGAAATTAGAGCTGTGCGTCTCCTCAAAAATTACCTGTTTCGAACTGCTTTTGACTTTATTAGACAATGAGAAACATGGATGAGAGAAACTTCTGGAGAGTCGAATCATTAAATAAAACAGTAACGGCAGGATAAACATATTTCAAACAGTTCCTCACTCTAATTCATATATATATTTATTATCTTTTATGTAGTTCTTGAACCCAATTGTAAAATATTAATCAAATCACCATACAGTGAGAAAAACATTGAGTCTTTTTTTTGTGCGCATATTGATCATACCGTATATATAAATCACCATACAGTGAGAATAACATTGAGTCTATTTATTATGCGAAAATTGATCATACCGTATATATTCCGATAATACGTAGAAGTACATTAAAGGCGATAATATTGTCCACACCAATTGAAAGGTCAAGTCCAAGTCTACCAGAGAAATGAAATGTTTTCGAACCATCACCTGTGCCATGATATTTTTGCGAGCTGCCTAAATCCATTTCAATCAATCCAATTTGAGGGCATTTTATATCTATATTGTGTAGGTGTGCGACGTTCCTGAACACTTTACCTGCGACTACGATGATCGTGTGTATTAGTGTGTATTGTGCGATGTGTAGCTCCATGTGATGTGTGCGTGCGTTCTGACTTCTAATTTGCGCACGTTCTAGTGCACGTGATTGCACCATTGTTCGTCCATCAATTGCCAAGTTGCGTCTGTAGATTTATGCGCAACAACTTCTACGTGTACGCGGTGTGTAAAATCATGTGCGATCCCTGGGCATCCACGTGTACGATCACTTCGACGCGATATACAGACTTGCCACCTACACGTATATGACAGTAGCACTGCCACACCTAACACACTCGTTCTGCTACACCACATTTTAATAAAGAAACGGCTGGCGCCATGACTATAATCCAGATCGGTACGTGCACCACGACGACGAGTCGAAAAAGGCGACGAATCGAACAACACATCGACATCGACGCTAATGCTCTGCTCATCCGACTCCACCTGATCGCCAAGAAGTTCTGCTAAACTCAATTTAGACAGCGCTGCTCACGTCGCTCAAGTACATCAAAACCACGCAGTGTTTTTTCTGTTCGCACTTCTTTTCATGTCGACGGATCTTTCAGGCGCACATAAAATCGACAGCATCGATGCTGAGAAACTAATCCCCTCAACTTTGTGTTCTTTAATCGTGAATCACAAGGAAAAGGTGATGTGTGCGCTATTGTCGAAGTTGGTATTCGACAACGAATCGTTCTTCTTGCTGCCGCCCGCAGATCATCCTAACAAGACAATATTCCATTTCGTACGATTTCGAAGACGGTATCACGGTCAACAGCAGTCTCAGTCGCACAGCATCTCAGTTTCATCGACAGCGGAAGTCTCAGTCGCAACTCAGCTGCTTGATGTTACCGTGATTCCCGGTTTCGGCACATACGATCGCGCAGCTGACCACATACTGCAATGCAGGCATTTAGTTTGTGATATAGCTGAACGTCACTGAAGCCACTGCGGTCGGTCCAGTATCCAGTCCAATATTGGTTTGGTGTTGGCTCCACATGTCGCAGAACTGCTTTAACAAACACCACCATGATTTGACGTCGCACGTGTAACTGCCTACTGCATTAACGACACCGGCGTAAACTACCACGCCGATAAAAGTCGTCTACTTCCCAAAATCTATTATATGTCGATGAGCTGGTAACTACATACGAGTATTTTTACGTGTGATCGAGCCACAATGACACTCTCACGTCGTCGTTATTTGTTGTGCGTACTTTATGTCCACTGATAGTTACTCGTCGACTGATATGCACGAACAGTCGACACAGCGCGATATACTCCCACGCTCCATGGCATCAAAGATATCTTCATGTTGTGCGCCGCCTTGGTATAGTGTTGCAAATTGCGCAACAAAGGGCATGAGCTGTATACCTCCGAGTCGAGCGACATAATTTACTGGAATGAAAGTGGTCGCAAATTTACTGTTGATGAGTTAAATTGTGCAAATGTTGTTCGAGCAACACATACAGAATCCTGCGTTCGTTCAGCGATTGAGCGGGCACTTGATGCCGCACTTGCACCGATATTGGAGATGTCGGAATATGTGTTGAAATCAGAGCGTACTTGTAAAGTGTGAGCATCGCAAAATCAACTCGCGATCTCGCCCTTAGTTCTAGACACCGAAAGTTGCAGAAAAATTGTCTCTCCTGTAGATTTTTGTATTCCGTGGATTAGTTCTTGCTTCAGAGAGTATCATTTAGGACAATGATTGCTGGTTGCTTATGGCGTTTGACACATATTGCCATCCAGATCAGGACCGATACTAACTGGTAGTGATTCTTTCAAAAATATACATATTTTTTATATGAGCATAATGATAACATTATATTTATGACGACCTGGAGTTTAACCTATGTATCCAGAAACGGAAAACGTATGGTTATCATGTCATGTCGATTTGTCAATGATTTAAGTGGTGTATCTGTACACAAGTTAAATACTCATGAATGTGATCCAAGCTAGTTGTTCTTTGTGTAGAATACTGATTCGTAGATTTTGAGTACT